>JAQMCX010000021.1:10139413-10208738 GCA_029814765.1 Acanthurus leucopareius | reverse complement strand
GATTCTTGCTTGTGTTGTACGTCGCTTTGGACAAAAGCGTCTGCTAAATGAAATTGTAGAATTGTAGAATTGTAATATACACTAATTAAATCAGAATAAACTCGTGTGATTTTCCCGCTTTGACATATCAGTGCCTGGTTACCTGAACAGAGCTTGAATCATTTGCGAATCATCTATGATTTGCATTCCTGCCAAACACACTATAAACATGTTTCCACAAGTGCTCATTCCACAGCAGAGCTGCCAAACAGCAGTCAAGCGTCGCTGAAAGGAGGCTTATCACAGCCCTCTATGATTTTCCTTGACAAAGAAATTGTTTTGTTTTGTTCTTATTCAACGGAATGTGTGACCTTGGCTGCGTTCATTTTCGTATACAGTATTAAAGTGCATGCATGTTGCAGATTTTCTGTATCTTGCAAGTCTTTTTGCACATTTTGAACCAGTATTCCCGAGGCCTTGAATCTGCATATATTTACTAAGACGAGAAGTTTTGTGGGGCAAAATCTGATTAAACTGTGTGTGTGGGTTAATGTGTGTGTTCATGTGTGTGTGTGCATGTGAGTTGTGTGTATTGCACGGACCTGAGGCCCGAGCTTTAAATGTGTGTGCGTACTTGCAGGCCTCAGCTCGGAGATTTAATCTGATTTGCAGAAAGGAACGGGTCGTTTCACATGACTGGTTTAAAGGACCACTGGCGCAAGGTTGTGCCAGTGTCCCTGAATGGTTTGTGTGTGTGTATGTGTGGCTCTGTCTGTGTGTGTGTGTGTGTGTGACTGGATGCATTTGTGTGTGCTTGCATGTTTGTGTGGTGTACACACCCATTTTCACATAGTTCACTGCAGAAACAAAGCATCTGTTAGCGTACAGTAGGCTCCTAAAAAGACGAGATAGAAGAGTGTTGAAGTGTTTTATGCTGTTTAAAAAAAAAAGCAGAATTTTGCTTTTATTTCGTTGTTCTTCGTTTTAAACAGGATTGTCCAAGGAAATTTACATGAAAGCAAGGCTAACTGCTAATTAGCAGTTGGTTTCGCATCTGGAAAAAAGTACAACTCTGCTTTTGACTCTGGGTTTTGTTTGCAACTTTCTGTTTACACATCTCTTATAATCAGAGCTTTATTTTGAACTAATGGACCATCAGAAATTATATCAAATAATTGAAATCGCCCTATAGCCTCGCCTGCTTTAGAGTATTGCTGGGATCAATTCCCCTGAGAGCTTTGCCTGTGAATCCTCTCGGGTTATTTTTGTTTCCTTTGCTTTGTTTGTGGATATTTTTTTCGGGGTGGAGATTCCCGGCTGTTTTTTAGACCTGGATGTGGTCCATCATGTGATTTTCATTGCAGAGTGGCCAGAGGAGCCGACCGCGGCAAAAGTGAGCATGTGTGTGTGTGTGTCATCTGGCCTGGTTAATAAATGCAGGTTGTTTTCCATTCGGGATCATCAGCTGTAGTTATCACATACACTAGCAAAGGAGAGGAGTTTTTCAGCCATGTTCGTGTGTGTATTGGTGTGTCTGTGTACTTGCTTGTTTACACTCAGACATGCACAGATCTTATGAGTTGCCTACATGATCTCCCAACATTCTTTGCGGTCCTTTTTGAGAGGTTCAAGTGTGTGATCTTGTTGTTTGGTCGTGTGTTTTTCCCTCCTGTGTGTCGAGAGCTCATAAGCGGGACGATGCAGCGGGGCAGGAAGCTCTGATCCCATCAGGCGTGTCAGCAGGGGCAGTTTTTCATAAGGTAGTAATCTCACCACACAAAGGGGTGTCCAATATTAGAGAGAGCCCCTACCCCTGAGCTAATCAAGACCTGACCAACCCGTCTCCCGGCTCGCCAAACCCTCTAAACATTACCTCATCTGGAGGCTTAGCCTAGCCGCATGCTGCTGCAGCCTGCTGGTGTACATGATAACTCACTTAGCTCGGTACGATAGCTAGAAAAAACGGAAATATAAGAAGGCATATAAAAGAAATGGGACTAGCACACAACTACCTATGGTGCCTGGTGCCAGGGAAAGGTATTTTAAAAGGGAGAGGAAAGAAAGAATCATTTTACCATGTCCTCCAGGAGCTCTGGGAAGCAATTTGCCGGTATTCAGTTTCTCTCCCCGCCGTCCTGTTATTGCTGTTTTCCCCTGCAACTCTTGGAGCCTTCAACCTGAAAGGAGGTTCTTAAGTTCAGGCTTTGTGTCACTCGGAAACAGTGCATTTGTTGCCGAGGTAACGGGTCTGGGACGGTGAAACTCAGAACCAGAGAGCACCTTTGTCTGTGAATTGATGAAGAGGGGATTGGAACGGCCATTGGTCCAAAGGCACAGCTTCAGCCTTGGGAGTGTCTGTATTAAGAAACCTGTGATCCAAAGAGAGACTTTTCCTGATCCAATATCTACCTGAACCTGTTAACCTTATGAAATAAAACCAGCACGCCACATTATTTTAAACGGTACAATGGAAAAAGCCACTTTGACTGCCTCCATTTTACTGACCTGCCAGCTACTGCAGAGCCGCACTGAAACTTTAGATTTACATAAAACAGAGTTGAGTGATCTATGTTGCTACTCCAGTTTGGAATTTTTAAATGTTCTGTGAAGGTACTGCAGAAGGTCTGAGTCAGATGGATATTATAAAACCAGCTCTGGTTGACCAAGAGCCTTGAAAACAACGCAACAAAAAAGGCAGTTAAGTCGAGTGATTAAAGCCATAAAGCCTGAGTTAGAGAAACCTTTTTCTAGACTGTGATGGTGGAGTGATTTATATTTTTAGTCATTTATTTTTTTTGTTTGTGCAGGCATTGTACTTTTAAAGTTTAGGATTTAATTACTTTGAAGAAAAAAAAACAAATAATCCTTAAATATACAGTTTGTCTAAATTCATTTTCAGCAACTGGCTTTTTAAATCAATCTTCACTAATGCTCTATTATCTGAACTACTGCATATATATAAACTATCATCACTTTTTGTATGTGTCAATGGCCAACTGATAATTGACTGATTTCCCTGCTTTATTCGACCAATGTTTAAAGGCATAAAGAGCTGATATTATGAGATCTGACCCTGCCTACGGATTGGAAACCACTGCACTGCAAGTCACCCTGCTTATGAAAGCAGAGGAAGTGTGTACTGTGAGAAAATAAACATTTGTTGAGGTGGCAATGCAAGTTTGGGCAGAGCCGCATTAAGTGACATATAAATCCTTGCTGTTTTATTGACTTGCATGTCTACTGTTTAATGAGCGGCTCTCTGAATCATGTCATTCCCCTCTGCTTTATCTTCTTCAGATGATCTCAGGTGAGCATCGAGAGGAGGCTGACTAATGGAAACATGATCTCAAGAGATTCAACAGGTAGGGATGACTCTGTTCTTTCTTTGATCTTCCTTCGGTGGAATACGGGATCACACCCTACTGCGGTCCTCATTATGAGCTGAGAGTTGCTATAGACAACCAGAGGATGGTACATTCCCTGATCAAACAGAGACAGCAGTGCTAGCTGTTACACATATATGTGAGACATGATCAGGGTGGTGGCACTGGCTTCTTTCCCATGTTCCTACTCTTTTTTTAAATTGTGTAACTCAAGTCATGACAGCATGGTAAAGAATGCAGTGGCACAGAGATATCACTTCAAACACGGCGTCTCACAGGAGCCTCAGATCCTTTCAGTGGAACTGAATGAAGATATGCTTTGATGACCCACCACAGAGTCGGTGGCCTTCAAAGAAACCTGTTGATGGGCTTGTGCAGGGCAGCCAGCGGGCTGAATGAGTGGCACTGTATACGTGCGCCTCCCAGGGTAGCCGTGGGTGTTCTCAAAGCAGGTCAAACATGCTTGACCCGTACATGAGTAGTCTTTTTCTGTAGATTTTAGGCTTCCATTATCTTTTTTTTCTTTTTCTTCTTCTACCAGCTTCTCTGGGTAAATGAAGGGTAACTGTGTGTGTGTGTGTGTGTGTGTGTGTGTGTGTGTGTGGATGGCAGGCTGCCAGCAGACAGGTACAGTAGATGTGCTGATGAGGGAGGGCGATAAGGGGCCGGCCTCCGTCACAGCCCCAGGCACAGACAGGCGTACACAGGCAGGCCGAGACTCGGAGGCAGGTTGGGACCTGGTTCCTCTGCTCTACGGGCTCTGCTCCAAGGTGAGGCATAGGCGAAAAAACGTGGGAAGGGAAAAAACAGAATAGAGGGCAAACAGAGGGATAGACAAAAATCAGGTAAAAGGGCGATTGTTGAGAGGTGAAGCTGAAAAAAGCATACAACCAAAACTGAGGGTAGATAATGGAGGAAAAGCAATAGAGCGGTTGTAGCTTTGCAAGCTGGTAGATGATGATGATGATGATGATGTGCTGGGACTGGGGGAAGGAGAGAAAAATGAAGAAGGAGGGAGATTAGGAAAGAGTGAGGCCACATCCTGTACGCTGGTGGAACGTGACTCGACGCAGGTAAACCAGCTCAGAGGTGCAGACAGGCAGAAAGAAGATGAGAAACATTGATTGATGACTACTTATCCTCTGACACGCTGTTCCCTCCTCGGGCAAAGAACAGGCGGGACAGGCCGGTCCCGCCACTCTGCTGCCATGAGCGGATGGATGTGCGGAGGCGTAGTGCTATTATGTCGGAGGCTGTACGCACAAGCACAGGTGAAGCAGAGTGCAACTTGTCCGGAGGCCACCTACCTGCATTACCTCACCCCAGGACGTCCTGACGTTGTTGTGAAAAAAGCAGATGTTGCGCGCTGAGCCGTTCTCATGAGACAACAGCATCATCCAGCTGCTGTTGTAGATACAAAACAGTGTTCTGATCTTCCTCAGCTGTTTGTACATGCAAAAGATCACCACGCAGCTGAAAACACTGTTTTTTTTTTTAAAGCATTGGTTGAATTTTTAAATTTTTGCTCTGTAATTGTCTGCAAATGTTTAAGGGACTAGACATCATTTTTATATTTAAACAAACAAACAAAAAAAACTTATGGTGCTAATAAAAGTAGTTAACTGGGGAAGTTTTATGATTAAAGTTATATTTTAACTTTTCACCATAATATTATAAAACATTACAGAGCTACTTTCTGAAAATGATGTTTTCTATTTTAAAAAAAAATTCTCTTTAGAAGCATTTACATCTACTAAACTTTACAGTTTTGTTCATATCTATATTCAGAAGGTTTTTACAGAGTGCCTTGTTTAATTATTAGTCACAGCTGGATTTATGCAACATTCTACTTCCTTAATAATATTAAAATTATATTTTAAAGGCTGATGAGTATTTTACTTTTGATGCTAATATGTCAACAAAATAAAATATTTAAACCCGGCAATGTTAAAAATGTACAAATGAAAATGTTTATACATAACATATTTCTTTGGATAATGCCATATTTGCTTATTTAAATCAATTTTTTTTTTAGAAAAGGTTTAATACAAAAAGTTATTGACTTAATATAAAGTGATCAACTCAGAAGTTCTTTAGTGTTTTCTGTTGATTAAAAATTTAGCCTTGTTCACCTGCAGTGTTTTCTCTTAGCAATTGAAATAAGACATATTTTTCTAATCAGGACTTTGTTGGCCTGAAGTGATACTCAAGTGACATCTTAATTCTGCTGTTGGACTGAAAAGTAGCTTGTTCCAGCTGCACCGTGAGAAGGCCTGCTGTTTCGTATCCACGCTGCTGAAAGTAAAAAACCCACAGTCTGGATTTTGCCACCGCTCATAATGTGATAATTTCAGCTGTGGATGAGGCTCCGGGTGGTTCTGCAATGTCTTTATGCCAGTTTGAATCCTCAAACCCTTTTTTTTTTGTGTGGAAAGTTTGCAAAAGCAGCCAAATCCTGTTTAAAGGAGTCGGCGGAACAGAAGTTTGTGTTGATCAATTTTAGGTTCTTTTTCAATCTGATCGCTCAGCAGCTAATTTTAATATAAAACATGTTGCCAGAGGAGATTAAAAACTTCTCTTTTTTTTTTTTTTTTTAGTATGGGCATGAAAAGCATGTTTTTTGGCCTCAGTCAATCATTAGTCTCTGTATTATGTTTCTAGGATCACACTAAATCCTGGTTTGGACTGTGGACCAGCATCCCTCCGCAGCAGATGTTTGCTCCTGGCATGTCTGCGAACAGCGAGAGCTCCATCGCTGACAATCTCGCTCTCAGGGTCCAGCGCCAGCAGCTTGGACTCAGAGAAACTGTGACATAAACTCAGCGGGACAGTGGAGTGTGTTCTGCCGCTCAGACATTATGGAACAGATCAGTCAAACCCCTGGAGAGCAGCTTGATAGGAAAATCGGCGCGATGAACGCACTTTAACCGGAGTTACCACAATGGATCTACACATTGTTTGACTTTTTCTAACCTGAATCTGGATTAATATTTTCCCAAAATGTACATCTGCTTTTAATATTGTGTGTTTATTCACGCTGTTGCTCCTACACTACACTTGTGGCATATAATATGTTATTTTGGATACGGCATCAACAAGCACTGGAACTGTACATGGAAAACAAAGATGGTATTTTCATCTTTAGTTCTGTTTTGACACACTGAAGCTGAGCTTTCACCAGTGCAGACACATACAGAGTTTATCTAGAGAGAAAGGTGTCAAATTATTAGATTTGCATTTTACAAGATTCCTCAGCAGGATGATTCATTCACTGCAAATGTAGCCTTATCATTTGACATCTTGTAATTGGGATCACAAAGAAGCCATTGTAATCAAGCTGCTGATGAATGCAAGCCAAAATTTCTGTTCCTGACACTGCATTTTATTGTGACACATTGGCAGCCTGTGTTAATATTGATTAATAACCCTGTCAAGGGGTTTATTCTCATGATGATCTATTGCCCCACGACCTTTGTTGTGTCTGTAAAAACCTGTTAGCAGAAATTAAATAAAAAAAAGCATCCAAGCTGTGGCCTGTTTTTTTTTTCCACTTCTTTTGTCATTGCAGCTGCAGATCTGTGGGTTTAATAATTGAGATATTTCAAGATGTTCGTTATTTGTCTCATTGTTAGCGATGCTGGCTTTAATACTAGTTCAGCCAGTGTTTGCAAACCTGCTACAAGAGGGGGGGGGGGGACTGTCAGGAGTAGTGTGACTGTAAAGCTCAGGAAGTGATGAGTAAACGTGAAGTTTAAAGTGAAAATGGAAAAGTGTGACCTTTAAATGTTGACAAGTTAAGGTAATCGGAAATCACAGGGTTTTACTTCACTAATACCAGTGTGAAAAAAAGGTCAAGTTTAAAGCTTTTTTTATGCAAATGACTTCATGGAAAATGTGTTTGCCTGTTGAGTTTTACTTTTTGTAAACCTTGTTGTGCGTGGCAGTATTGACAGAGAAGTGTCTCATGATGTCACAGCAGAGGTCAATATAGGTCAAACTTCAGGGAGTTTTCCAATTTTTTGTGGAGAGAAATCCCCACAGCTCCTCTTCTTCTGCAGAAACAGACATTCCAGCAAACATTGCATATGCCTTTGTTGTTTTCACCTAGTTTCAGAGAGTTCAACAACTTAGCAGTGACTTCCCATTTAACTTTCTCTTGCTGTCAATTTCAGCTGTGATCATTCAGTGAGGAGTGGCCTCGAAGAGGGGCTGTGGGCCCTGCAGGGGGATGGGACATGGGTGCAGGATCGGGGGAGAGCAGGGTTCCTAAGGGGGTAATTATTCCTTGAGGGGTAGCTTATTGTTGTCTTTATCTGTGCAATAAAACAAAGCCAACTGGGTTAGTCTCCATTGCAGTTTGCTCAGGCTTTTATTCCGATGCTTGACAATGTCCTGACAAGTTGTTCAAAGCATTATGGGGGATCATATTAAGGATCAGATTTGATTGGGGGGGGCGAGGTCATCACCATCTGAAAAAAAAAGCAGGAGTGTGAAGGTCTCAGCGCTGATGTTTTGGAAGTCGGGCTTCATGACATCTTTATGGGCCTGCTTATGGTCAACAACATTAGCATGTCCACAATGGACTTGCCTGCCCGCCCACCCCCCACTTTTTTTTTTTTTTTCTCCCCCACTTTTTCTCACACACACATACACACACACACAAAAACACACAAAGCTCGGGGAAAAAATGACCTCTCTGCAGCTCTCAATTCACTGCACTTCTATAGCCCTGAATGGACCGGCTCAACAAAAGGTGACATAATTTTCTCAGGGTTTGATTGGCCCCCTCCATGCTACAGGATGACATCATGCAACGCCCCACGCCCCCCCCTTCCCCCCGAACCCTCCTCCACCACTAGTCACATCCCAACCAACACCAGAACACAACCAACCCTCCCCTCCATGTTCCTGGATGCTGGGTTGCCAAGACAGCAGAGCTGGGCCCAGGCTGCGGGGCTGGGGGGCTGGGGGGCTGCGGGGCAGGACTTGGCAGTATGTTGCTGCTTGGCTCTCATAATGAGCTCAGGCAGCGTTGCTCTTGTGTTTGCGGAGAACAGTCTTGGGAAATGATAGAAGGAAGCGAGAATAAGGAGGAGGGATGAGGAACACTGTCTTTGGATATAATGGCAGCCCTCCTCTTCATTTCACCTCTCCCCTATAGGGAGTGTTGACGTGATGCTCTGCGATGAGAAAAGTGTTTCGTCGAGAAACGTCGAGCCACAAACTTTTAATGTCAAGCAGGAGCTTTGTGGAAGCCACTGAGCTCTCACTTGATGCTCTGCCAAGTTTTGGTGCAAGTTTCATTGTGTCTCACTTTCTCTCTCATGAGGTTCAAGGAGGGAGTGTGTGTGTGTATATGAGTGTGTGTGTTTGTGGGTGGAAGCGGGGGGCATTTGAAAAGGGATGTGAGCTCAAGATCTTTTTTTTTGACTAATGAAGACATTGTTTTACTGCAGAGAATTTATTTCTATTTAATCTGGCCTAAATTAAGTTTTGATCGTCAATAGTATCCTTGACTTTTTTGTGCGTTACAACTCTAATTTTATTTCCAATTTTGTATTTAAAATTTCCGAGAGATGCATGGCATGTTTTCGCAGATAAACAGTTTTTCCCTCTTTTTTTCTATGTGCCCGCAATTTGAGAAAGGGCAGTAATTGGGGTGTTCCTCCACTCACAGGTCCATGACGTCAAGTCACAAATCCAGGGTTCTCCCACAGTATCAGAGCCAAAACGCCGCTATTGGCTGCCGAGTTCAGCTCAGTACAACCATTGACCCTGATGTTTAAGTGCCACTTTTCATGCTGGTGTGCATCCAGGATTATTGCGGGGCCCTTTACGCCCGAGTATCACACACATACAAATGGCCGTTTCCCCTTGGAGTTTTCGTTAATGAGGATAATTTGAAGTGAGGTTGAAACGCAGCCCGGAGCCAAACCTTGTTGGTTCCAAACACTCCTGCAGCACAGAGGCTTTTAAGCACTCTCCAAACCATTTCCTCAAATTGGAGCTGCATCTGAAGAAAAAAAATGACACAATTACTACTTGGTCTTGGAAAAGGTCCACAATTCGTGTCGAACATTACATATTGCATTTGAAGAGTCACGTTTGACGCATGATACTGATACTGGTTTTAATAGAAAAAAATAAGATAATTTTCTCTTTTTGCTCTTCTCATCCAGCTTTCTTTCTTTATCATCTCTATCATGCCAAGTCTCTTACCCACTTTAAAGTGCACCTCTCTGCAGTTTTCATGCTCTCTCTTTCTTGCTGTTCCTTGTGGTGTGATGTGATTAACTGTGGTGAGCCGTGTTGGCCCCTCCTTGGACTTCCTTGGAAGAGAGCAAAGCTTTAGTGGGTTTTTAGAGCTTGGATGAGCGCTGACTGGGTATCGGTTACCTCTGGCATGCTGAGGGTGCGTGGGCTCCCAGTGACCATGACGTCGATCCACTCAGCTCTGCTTTGCACAGGATAGAGGGTGGGAATGCGTTGCTCTCCCTTTTCTCCGTATTTTCCACAATTGTTCTTTATGGAGGTAACCTATTTTCCAACAGGTTTTCACTTTCTTATGTGTCATGGGATTTACCTGGACGTTTATTAGGACCAAGTTTACCCAAGAAAGAACTTTATCAACACATATAATGCAAATTGGTTGTGACAGTGAAGTTACGTTTTACCCCCAAAATATCATAAAATATGCAGCAGCGTTTCAGGTTTATTCATAGTGACAGTCTTGATTGGCAAGGTGACACAGATGAGGCAGTTGCATGGGAAACCATCCCTCGTCCTGGCAGAGCACCCTCTCTCACCCTCTCCATCCCTCGCCTCTCTCGCTCCCTCTTAATCCCCATTGAGAAGGGGAAGGGGGGAGACTCAGGGAAGCAGGAGAGGATGAGGAGGAGGAGGAGGAGGAGGAGGGGAGCGACAGAACAGGCCAAAGGCTCCGCTGACATCCATGGGAATCTGCGGATCCATTCAGCGGTAATTATTATCATCAATGCAGAGAGGCAGCGGCAAGGCGAGGGGCGGGGGCAAGGGGCTGTGGGAGAGTTTTGGGGGTGGGGTTGGGAGTGTTGGAGTGGTAGGAGTAGGGGGGGAGGCTGTAATGAGAGTGAGAGAGGTGGCGAGGTGGAGAGTGATGTGAGTTTACTCTCAATTATGGCAAACATGATGTGAGACTGACCTTATGAGCCAGCGCATTTCGATTCAGCGCAGTATTTCCCTTTCCCCCCCGCGTCTGGCCCTCAAGAGAAGTGATTTCAAGAGAAGAAATATTTATAGAGAGAGGAACTAATACGGCGCATAATCAATTGTGGAGCCTGTGATCATGAACTTTTTATTTCCATTTAAGTCATTTGCCGTTTGGTTTTTGTATGTTTTAGGTCACACATGAATGGGTGACTGCTTTTTAATGAATTACAGTCAAAGCTGATTAGCAGCATGTCTGGGTATTAGGATCTGAACTTAATTTATAGCGTTATTATATGCGTCCTAATGACACACTCTGAGTCCAAGTATGTAAAAAGACAGTAACAGAAGTCATGTGTGCTTCCTGCCTGTCTGCGTTAACTAAAGGGGCTTGATAGACGTTCCCAAGTCCGGGATGCCAGCCCTCTGTCCCCTCATACATCACACTGACAGGCCATTTCACTCCTGGATTCAGAATTCCTGCTGAGACCACCTCAAACACTCCGAGTTGTCCCTGCTCGGTGAGAACGTCACTCCCAGCCCACTGAACACCACGTTTGAACTTTTGCCTACTGGCTTCAGAGCCAAATCTGTCCAAAGGGGGAAATTATGACAAATGATTTTTTTTATTTTCTCTTTTTATTTCAACTTCAAAATCTATAATAACTTTCCAGCGGAGGGTGATTCAGCTCGGCAGCTTTAGTGGCTTGACCTTTACCGACTGGCAAAGAGGAAGGATCAAATTTAAATGGAAGACACTAAAATTTTTAGAGGTACGTTTTCCCCAGCAGTGTCATTCTTCTCTCAGCAAAAGAAATGTCAAGGCAAAGGTCAGGTCAGCACTTGTCTACTTCGTTAGAAAGGCTAGTAATATTCTGGAGTTTACCCAGAGAAACACAGTCAGATAGAGATGTCTCATTATGCCTCTGGTGAATTTAGACAGAGGGTGTCAACCTGTCAGCTGCAGGGACAAATGATGTCTTCAAGTGAAGCTGTCAGAAAGACATGTTCAGATCAATATGGTATGCAAGCAGCACGACAGAAAAAAAATATTAGAATATTAACGACATTTTATTCAAATGATGTCTTATGTTTGAAAATTAAAAGAAGAAAAGTAATACATTTTTTTTTGAGTCGATCATTAGGACAGTTTTCCAAAAATGCAGACACAGAATCACGTGATGTCATGTAAAATACCAGAAACAAAATGCTGATACATGAATTAAAAAATCAAAAATTTTCCATTTCCCATGTGATCCACCTACGTCTTCCTGCACATGCTCAGTCATTTGATTTTCAGCTTTTGGTCGTCATGTCTGCTGAACACAGAACACAGCAGGAACAAAATCCTTCAATTTTAAATCATTATTTACCACTGCTGTTAGAAAAATAAAAGACAAAGCACCTCATCTGTTTTTGGAACCACCCAAAGCACACACTCATCATGCATATCCAAAGAAATCCCTTATAGAGTACTTTACAATGGCTGACAATAAGCCAGTGTATTAATGCTGCCTCCTGTATAATCTCTCTAAACAGATATCTGCATGTCAATGCAGAATCTGCAGACAAGGGCCAAGATTTTGGCATTAGATTAGAAATGGTTTCCATTTGTAGTTTTTTTGTAGTATGAGGAGTATTGACCGATCACGTTTGAAACATGCAGCATGCAGGTAAATGATCCAAGTGAAGAGGAAAAAGAGGCAAAACACATTGACCAAAATGCAATCTCAGTCAGCAGCTATGATTTAGCTTTTTATTTTTATTTTTTATGTATTTTTATTTAATTTAAATGCAAATATCTGCTTGTAGAAATTAGCCCAAATGGTGTCTTGCTAGTCGGATTATAAACAAAGACTGGTGAACGGTGGAGGAAATCTTGGCCGTGATATGATTTGCTGCCTCTCACACTGCAGGAATCCTCCAGTCAGTGAAATGCGTGACCCCTTGACCCACACACACAAAGTTCCTTTTTGCATGCAGCACATGAATTTCGTTTCCTGATGTGTAGAGTTGGCAGGCGGGTGAGGAACAACGAGCAGTCACACGGCCATCTATCACAATGATAGCACAAACAAGACGGTGGCCGTGTGTCAGTCCTGCAGCAGGAGCATTGTGTGCAGTGTAGATGTCCTCCTGAACAAAGCCTGAACTCATTCCCTCTGAGGATTGGATTGAAACTGGTTAAAACACACTGCAGGCATTGCGCACACACATGCTTACACACATAGACATGTATCTCACATAGCAAATCCCAGTTCCAGATAAGACCTGTCATTCCTGGGCCCTGGATGGTCGATAGCCATCAACTCTCAGGGTAGTCAGGCCCTGTTTACACAGTCAGTGAGGCCCTCACCGCCAACACACACTTCAGATTCAGCAGCTTCACCCCTACAACACATATATCTACACCACGATAACTGCTGGACACCCATATTTGCACACAACCAAGGACAAAACAAAGATACGGAAAAAAATTTCACCATCTACTCCTTTCCCACCTTCTGCTGGGGACCACGGCACACTTTTAATCCAATCTGCCCAATGAAAAATAAATGAACCATGAGCCAAATTAAATATTCCGACAGCCATACAAACTGCTGCTGCTGTGACTCAGGTTAGATTTTATTTATTTTATATTTAAGCTGTTAATGGTTGATAATGATACTTAAGAGAGTAAAGGTCAAATCCAGCATGTATCCTGCAGGAAGAAATCTGTGGAATCCAAGACAAAATTAGGCCTGAATGTTTCATCTCGAAGCGGAGGATGATCAAAATACTGCAGACTCAGGGTTTTTTTTTCCTCACTTGTGTTTGTGTCTCAAAGGCTGCTTTGTCTTCCTGTTCATCCTGCTTGAATCCGAGCCCAGAAAGTTGACGTTTTTGTGATCTTATCAGCGAACCCCAGAATGTCCTCGCAAGAAACTCAAAACGCTTCTGCTTCTCTGAAAGCTCCGGGGTCAACGCCATTCATATTCTTTAGAGTATATCATGTTCAATTCATTTTGGGTGCGTTGTAAGCAAAATGGATTGAACATGTTATATAATTATCACATTTATAAATCATTTCATTTTTCAATAAACGATAGTTGACACATTTTTAGTTTTTCAAAGTCTTTTTTTGACACACACATCAGAGAAAGTCCAAATTTTTGGTTTTCACATTTGACTTTTCTCATTTTCTGCATCCAAGTGTCAGAACAATATCTGATTTTGGCTTGTTAAAAGCTCCCAACGATCAGGAGATTAAGTCAAGTTCAGGTCTAGTTCATCATAATGGCACAATGTAGGTAAACATGATAAGCAGCAGAAATTACATCTATGATGTCTATCATTTTATCGTGAAAGGGGCCCTGTGGAGTTTTCCTGTAAACAAAGTGTCTGTTTACATTCAGTGTTATTCACCAAAGGACATTATGTGTCTTTGAGGCCAAACAATATGGGGGGTGGAAGTCGAAATAGGAAACTGATAAAAATGGAGGTGATGAAAAATGCAGGGATAAATTGTCGAGTGATTTGATCAGTAAAAGCCAGTTGTTTTTCATCATTTTCCTCGTTTTACATTTGTCATTCAAAACACAAAACTGGAATGTATTAGTTAAGGAAAGCGGCCTCAAGGGTGGGGGTAATGGAAATTAATTCAAGTTATAAACATGATTTTGTTTAAAGTAACTGAATACTGGAGGTGATGAAATGAATGTGAATTAAAAAATAGAGTGGTAAACTGTTGATTGACGTTTTATCAAAGACATTGTGCTCTGAATATTAACCGGGTTGTGTCACTGTGTCACATATATCATTCACAAAACCGTACTGACATTTATTATCTAAAGAAAGTTAATATTGCTACTTCCGCCCAATATGTCAATCAAAATCCACGCTCGCTGAGCAACTGATTAAGTTTTTTTAATGTTGTCCCTTATGTCAAGCAAAAGCTCAGGAGCAGTTCAGAGCCAAAAACTTCATCAGGTAGTCAGTGGGCGAACATTTTGATTGACATATTGGGCGGAAGTAACAAAAATGTCTTGATGTAAACGATAGAAGGCGATGAAAGGGAGACAGGCTGATGCATAGCTCAGTTAATTATCACAGAAACACTGTTAAAAAATATTTGTGTTAATCACATTTATCAAATAAAGTCACAATTTATGACTATTTTAAAATTTTCATAATCTTCTAAATGATGCTAATATTTACGAAGCTGAATTTTTGAAAGTTTAAAACTTGTTTTGTTTAAATATATGTGAACTCGATGTTTTCTTCTTCTTCTATCCCTCAGTTGCTGCATTTCTTGTTAAAAATTCTCTAGACGTCCTATGGAGTAGTTGAATAGTGTGCATCATCATGTGCGTGCCTTTGTTCGTATGTGCCCGTGCATGTGTGCGATCGGCTGTAAATGTGCACAAGAACCACACTTGCAAGACAGAAACGTTCCAAAGATTAAGGTTTTTCAATAATTGTAAAAAAAATATTTATGATTCAAATGGTCCAGAATGGTCACCTAGAAGGCGTAAGCAGCGCCGTTGATCATTTCTTTAATAGCCACATTTTAATGTCTTCCAAATGATGATGCTAATATCAAAGCCAATCCAATCATGAATCATTTTATGGTTATTTGCAAAACATCTGTATTGTATTTTCGCAAAATTTAAGCACTGTGAATTTTAGCAGTTCAAAAGTGCCTGGACACGACTCAGCAAGTCCATTTGCTAAAACAACACAGTAATTGGGCTGAGTTACTCCCTCGAGTTAACTGTGCTTTGAAACAAACATGAATTCACTCGTTTAAGGGAAAGTTCTGGAGTGAAACGCAGCAGCAGTGTCTCTCATTGGCTGTACGTATAAAACAGTGCAACATGATAAAGCAAAGTAAAGCACTAAAAAAAACCTTTTTTTTACTCCACAGGGTCAGACTCTCTGAATATGGATGTTTTGTGCGATACGCTGATACACTGAGGAACGTTTTTTGATTTCCTGCAGCCAATAGGAAAACACACATCAATGGCTGACAGTGAGTGGTGTTTTAGGGTGGATGCATGTTGTGACTAAGTCAAGACTGTGCAAAACTTTCCAGCAGTTAGCTTCATGTGTCTTCTCTCTGGGGACATGTTTGTGTGGGAGCGGCGGCTGTGTATCTCTCAGCCTCTTCTGAAAATCTGGTTTCAAGAATGCTTGCTGAACGAACTGCTGGTTGTGTATATTGGTCAGCTGGAGAACATGCAGGAACTTTTTGAATTGTGCATTTGTTTTCTTTGTTTGTGTCCCTTTGTCAGGTGTGTCTCATTTTAAATGATGAGAAAATGCATGCATGGTGTGATTCAGCTTAAATGTGAGAAGTTTCATTGTGCTTACTGGTGGATAAAGAGCACTTCCACGTTGAATCTTCCTGAGAACAGCCATTAGCAGATAGTCCCGTCTGCACCTGAAGCAGTTTGAATGACATTGTCATCTTTGCAGGTGAGTGAAATGCAGCACCTGTTGGGATCAGGCCCAGTTTCTCATGGGACATAATGCAAATATCATCTGGTCTAATTAGAAATCACAAATAGTAGTGTAACTAGAGTCCTTTCATTTTCTGATATCCTTTACTGTGTGAACGTGGCATACTTATCATCAAGATACACAACCTTTGTCTCTTTAATATAGCACCTAACTCAGCTCCAATCTGATCAAACTACTCATACTTGGTGATTGATAAGTTCATTGCCTGAGGTAGAAGGACTCATTTTTTCGAGACTTTGCTCAACAGTTTTTCAACTTTGTCCCTCTCTAGATTTGCACAGTATTCATGGAGCGTACAGGTCCTTTGATGATGGAAGTTAGCCTCATGGACCCCTGCAAAATGGTCCACTGTAGTGATGACCTTCATCACTTTCACAACCCTGACCCACCCATAGAGCTCCTTCTTCATCTGGAGGAAGAGGTAGTAGTCTTAGGTGCCAAATCAGGTCCACATTGCAGGTGTTGCATGAATTCGAATCTGCATTCATGGGTAACTGCACAAAAGGCCAATTCTGTCCTTTTTCCAGACAATGTTGACTCACAATTACCCAAAACAGAAATACCACCAGAACAGATAATATAAAACTTTCTGCATAATCTCTCCAAAAGTTAAAATGCACCTGCACGTAAAAAGAGTTGTGGGACTTATGTCCTCCTATATTAGGCCACGAACTTACCAATCATCTCTCATGTTGAGTATCAGTCTGTTCGGTGCCCTCCGTCCAGTCCTTCTGGTTTTGTTACAGTCATAATATATTTCAGCCCTGCATTTATTTAGATCACCTGGGAACTCCCCTGAGAAAGGGAAAGCTAGAGAGGGACTTACTTGTTTGCAGTGGGCACAGGGAAGTGATATTACACTTTTAATTTAGAAAAGGGAAACTTTCAGCTCAGCCGTCTAAAGAGTCCCTCCATCAGAGCAATGTGGTAGATTCTTGTATATGTGTTCAAAACACAGGCGTGATGGACAATGGGTGTAAAACTGTGGCTTCGTAGCTGGAGCCGTGTTTCCCACATTACATGACTGGAGCTCAAGTGATGGCCATAATGACAGCAGCGGTGATGGGGTTAAAGCGAGGTTATGAATGAGCTGAGGAAGCGCTACAGTTTATTGCCAATGGTGAGATCAATCAACTGTGACAACACAATTGTTTTTCCAGATTCACAGCCAGAACTCTTTCCAAAATTGGTGTAATTTCAACTCATTTACAGGCATCATTTATAGTGTTTTGAGATGACATGAAAATGTTAAAACGTTGCTGTTATGGAGCAAATACTTTTAAATGAATAAAGAAAGTGCTTTGTGTGATTGATAACAAACACGGAGTGTGGGATGGATGGATGGGAGTAAAAGAGTGTCTTGGGACTGGAGCACATCCTGTCAGCTGAGCTCCCTCTCTACCTCTCCCTCCTTCCTCCCCTCTCAACAGCTGGTGCTCCCAACTGCATGCAGGGTGATATGTGGGTTTAAGGGCTCTCTTCTGAGGGTGTCCAGCTGAATTGGGGCTCGGCCTGAAGTAGTGCTCTGGGGTTGACTGACCTTTTGGCCCCTGGGTTAACCTCTCAACTTCATCTCTCCCCGGGGCCAAACGCATAGCCATACTGAACGCATTAACCCGCTGACCCCATCTGTCCTGCTTATTGATACACAAGGCACTTCATCCTCACTCAGTAGTGACAAAAGCTATTATAATATGTCTCAAGACACTCATTTGCAAGTAGTATAAAACTAGCATGAGGCGTTTGAGGTGACCAGGAAATGGAGGTTCTGTATGTGAGAAAGAAAAAATTCTGCTGAGTGGACGGGGGCAGTTTAGGATACAGTCACGCCAACATTGCCTGTTCGGTCAGACTTAGCTGTAACCGTTCAGCAGCTCCTGATCAAAGTTGAAGGCTGAGTCTCCAGGCCTGCAGGCAGCAGGGCTGCCAGGCCGGTCAGGTGGAAGGCTCGGGGCTGGGTGACTGCCACGGGGTAGCACCACTCCTCCCTCGGTCCCTGATCTGCCCAGCGTGCACAAGACTTAGGGGGATTATCTCCACTGCACTTCCACCCCTACCACCCACTGCCTCCTCGCAACACCACCCAGAACTTCATCTCCTCCCTCCTCAATTCCTGTCCTGCACCTGCACGACATTGAACAGGAAACACACATGCATGTACGCATTTATCTGCAGAACTGAAGAGATTTTCAATAAACATGTCCATGGTCATACATTTGCTCTTTTTTACATACAAATTCAACAGTGTTTCTCTCCTGCTCCTTTTCTGTTGCACACACACCGATCACCTGATCACCAGCCAGCCTCCATAACCAAACACTTTTTGTTGAATGAATGGATGTTTGCCAAAGGTGCATGAACGGAAGTGCTTTATTCTTCTGTTTTTTATGCAAAACTTCCAGTGACAGGCAGGTAACACGACTTGTTTTTCATGTTCCTTGCAACGCCTCCTTGGTTACTCGCCCACGCAGTCAGTCATCACTCGCTAATCAACTGAGACAGCATTTGCAATGAGACATTTGACATAAGATTGACGGTTCCAGATAAGACAGCCTCATTACACCTGTGCAGGAGGTCTGAGTACAAACAATCTGAGTCACAATCTAAGTTTCTTTTTTCACTTTTAGCACTTTTAAATTTATGTAATGCAAATATAACCCAATGCTGAACCTGTGGTAAATTCCACATTGGATTCAGATTCTTTGTTGGAACAAGATCTGTATGTACCTGCATGTACAAACATTTCTGTAATGTCGGTGTTGCTTTAAATTGACTTCAGTGTGTTATTTTGAGATTTGTGGTAGAGCCTTTTAATGTGGTTTGCATGATTAGGCAGATCCTTGTATTTGTTAAGGGTTAAGGATGAATCCTTGTTGTGAAAGAGATGACAGAGGCCTTTACCTTGTTCCCTGTAGGGCTCCTCTCCACAGGACACGGCCTTAAAAGAGATCTTATGTTTCATTTCCCCATAGCTCATGGCCGACTGTGTGCTCTGCCTCTCACTCTGATTCTCTGCTTCTCTTTCTGTCTTACACATAAATAACGCAGTCGTTGCTCTCCAACATTTCACACCCTAATGAGCTGTCTCTCACTCATGATGTCATACGTGAGTGCTGACAAGAGACTGTCTCTGTGGGTTGGAAAGCAAACAGTAGCTGAATAAGATGACTGCTGATAGAGGCGCGACAAAAAAAAAAAAAGGAAAAAATCAGCCTTCACAATCAGATGACATCAGTTAGCCTGTGGCTGACCCTGCGATGCAGCAACAAAAGGCATGGAGAGATAAAAACCCAGTGGATTCATCAAACATTTAAGATGAAGTGATACAGCTCTGTTTAGAGGAGCAAGGCATAAAAAGATGAAGGGCATTACCTCATGATGTTGGAACATAGACATGTCTTGTGCAATGATTAGGGCGGATATGAAGAACTTTTATTTTTGGTTATTTCTGGCGGCCCCTGCGGTCAAAAGTGGCGTGAGGAAGACCACCTCCTTTTGTTAAGATCTCGATCTGGCTAGAATGTGAATTTGTTCTGGAAGCGAGTAAAGGAAAGATGCAACTTATTACAAGTGCTGTTTTTGTTTTTGAAACACAGCTGCGGAGTTGCATGGTAACAAGGTTTTCTACTGTATCTATTCATGGCTATGGAAGTTTAATAACTGTACTATGACAATGATGAAAATAATTAAACTATTTTTTTTGTATTTTTTAGTCAATGAGATTAAGCTAAAGTTTACTTTAGCTAGATTATCAGCATTCCCTGATAATATTTTGCCTTTATTTTAATATATCAAATCAAATCAAATCAAATTTTATTGCTACAGCGCTAAATCACAACCAAAGTTGTCTCAAGACACTTGACATATAGAATAGATCCAGACCACTCTCTAAAATACAATTTATGAAGGCCCATCAACTGAGAGCTAAGCTAACAGCAGGATGCACTTCATTAGCAAGGCAGACATAAAATGTTATATTGTAAGCCAGTTGTTCTGTTGCTGTTTGGCAATTGAGAAGCACTCGCTGCCTTACCACTAAATTACAAAGCAGATTCTTTCCTTGGGCTATGAGACACCTCAATTCATCTTCAGCACCCATAAAAAATCATTTTAATTTTCCAAATCCAGCCTGTTGGCAGGCATTAGTCAATTTAAGAATAACTGTACAGAAATAATCAGTGCTCTTGCTGAGGAGGTTGTTAACTTCTGTAAGATATATAGAGCCGTCAGTATTTAATTGAGATGATTTCATTGCATGTTAAAGGTTCCTTATAGCTAATTTAAATCATATATATCTTTGGAGTAGGGGTGTGGAGGTATATATCTGTGTCATTCTTTAAGGGTTTACTTCCTCGTTTTATGTCAGTGTCTCCAGTTCAGACCAAAAGTGTTGCAGCTGTCAGTTGGGATCTGCTTGGCACAGAGACATAGCTTTCATGTCAACGCTGAAGTCACTGAGATGTATATCAGTCGCTGTTCATTGGATGGTGTTGCTGATGTAAGATTTTATCAATCAGATTTCTGTCAGATTTTAGGACAAATATTACATCTTTTGTGCCATCT
This sequence comes from Acanthurus leucopareius, assembly GCA_029814765.1. Classification (NCBI taxonomy): domain Eukaryota; kingdom Metazoa; phylum Chordata; class Actinopteri; order Acanthuriformes; family Acanthuridae; genus Acanthurus; species Acanthurus leucopareius. The sequence goes on along the minus strand of JAQMCX010000021.1, from coordinate 10,188,126 downwards.
CCTCTGCTCAGACTTAGACAAGCTAAACAAGCTAAAATGGCCTCCAAGAAAGTGGATGTGTGGTGACTTGTTCTCACAGCGCTGCCTGCTGCAGGCTTTGGCTCAGGCTCCGAGGTAGAGGTGGCAGCGTGTGTGTGTGTGTGTGTGTGTGTGTGTGTGTGTGTGTATGTACATGCTTTTGTATTTTAGTGGGGCATGGGGGCGTGGCAGAGAGAACAGGCAAAGAATCATGGGCTCGATGCCAGGTGAGATAATGACACTGTCGAACAGGATTTTGGGTAATGGGGGTGATAGTAGCTGTGGAAAAAATGATGTCATTAAGTCATTTTGGCTGCTCCCTGGAACCACTGGTTTTACAAAGGGTGGCAACTCAAACCCGAAGCAAAGAAAAAAAGAGGGGGGGGTGAAAGATAAGTGTTGGAAGGTGCGCAAGGAGGCTGTAGGTGAGGCCGAGGAGAGTTTATACGAGTGTATGTACACAGGAAGGGCCGCGATGGAGGTGATATGGAGGGGGGATTACGTGATATTTAGCTTGTTCTTGGTATGCACTCCTGCATAATGCGGCGTATCTATATGCAGAGCATGGTGGCAGAGCCGCACTTTATAGAGAGATTTATGATAGTATACTGTCTCCTCCTCTTTCCACTGTCCCCTCAGCCTGGCCCCTGGAAAACCATTTTGCAGGCACGTAGCCACTGCACCCCTCCCCTCACCTGCCTGTGTTTGCAAGCACATTGCCTGCACACCGCTGGCATAAGGCCATGTAGGAAATATGCAGACCACATTTGCCTGCATGGCCAAATACCCACACCTGACAGACTGTTAAGGCAGAATGGTGGCAGAGATTTACAAGCATCAAAGGAGCAGCTGCATCGTGTTACTTTTAAACAGTGAGCAGAATGTTCATCTGTCAACTGATGTTGCATTTCTTGAAGGGTAAAAATACGTAAACCACATTCTGACCAAAGTAACTGAAAGTAAAGCCTGCCTCTTTGCTTTATCAAGCAAACACATACACTGCACCTCAAACAGAAAAAAAGGAAGTATTGTATGTATTACAGGAAGTTTAGATAAAGCGTGTAACTGTTATGGTTCACCGAGATCAGGATTTACAAAAGACACAAACGTATGTCAATATGAAAGAGCCTGCTTGGTTTCAGGTTTGGCATCCATTAATCTTTTATTTACCGCCCTACTAGTTGGCAGGGAGCATCGAGCAATCCCTTTTGTTCAAAGCTTACAGAAGACTTAACAAGAGAAAACAACCTCAGTCCATATAACTTAGAAATGTGGTTGAGATTCATAGTGCATGATGGAAAGGGAGTTGGATTTACAATGCATGACGGAACGTGCTTGCACAAGTGCTAGCGCGATTCAGCCACAGCGCTTTCATGGTATAGTTTGGATCTTTGAGAGAAGGCTGCCTGCGGTTTGAGGTGAAACCCAAGGCCTCACAGTCTAGGTGGGCCTACTGTGTTAGCCTAGCTGCAACAGCACCTGGGACTAGTTAGCATCCTTGCTAGAGTTGGACGAGGCTGCTGGACGGAGTTCAGCTCTGTGGGAGAGGAACAAAAGTTACAAAGAGTGAAAGAGCTTTCTATTGTAAGCATGACGTGAATGTTGCCACACGTCCCGTGAATATTCTCAAACCTACAAATCAATTCGCACAAGCACGGCCTAATCTCTTCCTTTCTATACATCATATTCAGTAGGCGCTTTGCAGCTGCATCGCACATCTTACTCAAAACCACATTTTAGTATACAGAGGAAGGTCCAGCTGTGCATGGTGCACAAATAATATAAAACAAATAAGCCACAATAAGAAATGTACAGTGTAGCTTTTAAGTAATTATGGAGCTAATTAAACAAGGCAGGGAATGCTAATGTTTATGTGCCATTAGTCAGTGACAATGTATCTGCTTACTGCTTGCAAGCTTGCCAAAAACAAGCTTTACCAATGGAGAAATTACCTCTTATGACCTAGAAAGGGGGCAAAAACTTATGTTCACTGAATAATAATGTCAAGATTGACAAATGTTCAAGTCTGATGTAGGTAAAACATGACCTTTTTTTTTTCCGACCAGTAATCATTTATGCTTTATTATTTTCCCTTTTTTCCCCCATTTGGGTCTTAGAGGGATGGATTCTATCACAACTTCACTTTACCCAGCAACGGCACTGTGCCCTAGTCCCATTATGGACCTTTCCTGTACTCCCACATGCAGCCTTACTTTTCACATTAGTGCAGGGTTAGAGCAGTGGTTCCACCTCCACTGCCAGTTGGCTGTGATCCTTGTTCCGGTTCCAGCATCTGCACCAGTACAGCAGCACTGCAGCTCAGTCCAAAAGGGTTGCACTGACTAAGGGCCTGGGTCACAGAGGGGGGCTTCTCTCTTGTGACGCAGTCGTTGCAGAGGCCAAGGTAAGCCTTCTTTGCTGGATGTATGGGGCGATGTTTTGCCCCGACCAGGGTTGACCCGACTAGACGACCACAAGCACTTGGCCGGCTCCGGCTCATTTTTGGGCTGCCGGCCCACCTCCATGTTCTGTGCTCCATTTGGGCTTTCTTGATCCATCCCAAACAAAACCACAAAAGTGGAGGCACTAATGCAGTGAGGTTGCTGAGTAGCTCTACCCAGCCACAGAGCAGTGAGGTCATAGACTGTATGCCCCAACCTAATACTTGGCACGATGCATGGGAACTGTCTTTGAATCTCTCTCAGCACCCTTACCTCTTATACCCTCTCTGTTTTCCTCTCCATCTCTTCCCTCTACTCTCCTTTATCACTCAGTTTTCTGACTGTCAAGGATCTGACATCCTAGCACCTCATCATCCCTCAACCTCCTAATCTTGCATAGAGGCAGGGGAACATATGGTATCTATATCACAGTCATATATTACTCATGTTTGAATTACACAAGATCCCGTCGACGATTGCTGCACCAGCTTTCCCACACAGCACAAATCATTAGCGTCTCTGCATTTCAGCATTGCAAAATGGCTCTTTGATGTGATGTGTTAGCATAACAGCAGTGTTGCCAAACAAGGACATATGTTAAGGCCGATAGAGTTTTATTTCAAGATACTGTTGTGTATCAATTCTTGAGCCAAACCTATAACTTTCTCAGAGGGCAATTTACCTCTTCCGTTTCTCAATTGCTGTCTCGTTAAACTGGATGTAAGTATTTCTTACATTTAGATAAGACAGACATAAAGACGCATTGAGTTACTGTGGATGGTTGGGGTGTTGGTTTACATGCTCAGAGACACAGTGGCTTCTCTCAGGGGACAAGAGGAAGCTGATAAGTGGCAACAGGGTAAAATAAAATAGCTTAAATCTGCAAACTGGATATTATGCATGCTGAAGCCTGCTTTCTAGTATTTAGCCCCACAGTACTGCCCAGTGCATCAACATGTGCCAGGCAATTGTAGATGGGAAAGACGAGAACTTTTAGGTTTTTCTTCCACTTTGCAGAGACTTGCACACAGAAGACTGTTGCACTTCCACAGCTTGGTTACTGCCTGGGCAAGCTCCAAGTGCAATTTTGTTGTACCATACAGTGTTGAACCGTAATATCCCTCTGTTGTACAAACTGTGCTGCACTTTTATTCATGAAGAGACATGCACAGCCTGGGAACATATTGCCTGTCAGTCATACATTACCTTGTTCTAACACCTTCACAGACACAAAGGTGCCAGTATTGTTTAATGCTCCCTCTTCTCAGGGTTTAATTCTTTATTTTACAGTGGGAGAAAAAAAAATCCCACTTTCTGCATCAGAACGTGTCATGTTTCTGTCTCACACAAACAGCCCCTTGTCTTGCAAGCAATTTACCTGTCCCACAGCCATGAGGGCTGTTGTTCCCCTTCGCTTTCGTCAGGGCATAGATCACAGTTCACTGGGAGGACAGGCTTATGTAGATGTTGTCTTAGTGATACACAACCACTTAGGAATTAAACAGGATTCAAAATATGGGATGGCATGTATGGTGGTAGTGAGTGAGAGGATATGGCACAGTTTTTTTTAAAACTTTTTCTCATCTGACTTGTTCTTAATCAGCTGACGATGGGTGTTTACTTTTTTTAGTTAATTCAGTGTCGATCAGCAAAACATGTCATTGCTTCCAAAGTTTTAATCTGTTGTCCCCTCAGCTGCTGTCATCACATCCATATTTCATCCATCCTCTTCATATAAAACCCCATCAGCAGGGTTTTCTATTCTACTCACAGCTTTTCTACTTCCTTTATATATGATGCCACCATGATGGGGTCTTATCTCTCTGATTTCTTATCTGTTCTGTGGACATGGCAACAAAAAAGTTTTTAGTTCATTCAGAATTAATGTCTCATGTGCTGTCCTTGAATTTTATTAAGCTTTTCAAGGACTAAACATTGAGGTAGTTTTGTAACTCAGCATATACCAATGGAACCTTCACCTCCATGTAAAAAAAAAAAAAAAAAAAAAGTAAAAGAGTAAAAAGAGCTGTCCAAATAATAGCAATGAAGATTGGCTGGGACAAAGTACCCATATGTGTGCTAACTCCAAAATACTCCACTCTCACCCAGCTGTGTGAGTATCATGTTGCCTTGCCAGGTCTGGTATGGTGCCACGGTAAAAGGCACCTGAGCCCCACCCTGCTTCGACTGTCTACTATGTCAAAGACCTCAGGCCAAGGGTATTGAAAGGTGTATGCATATACGCTGCTCAGACTTGCTCGGTCCGTCACTGTAGCTGAAGAGTATCAGACCAAAGTAAAAGTAACTGTCAGCAGCTCTGTATCTGATGGCTCCGTGCATGGCATGTGTGTTTGCACATTTGCATGTATTGGCTTGCATGTGTGTGTGAGCCAGGTGAGGGCAAAGGTGAGTGATTGAGGGGAATAAAGAGTGTGTAGTGCCTTACATTATATGTTGGCAGAGCACAGAACACATACTGCTCCTCGTCCAGAAGTATTTTGACAGTCATGGGTTGTTAACAGATTGGATTCAGTAAGGTTTCCAAACTTCATTCATGCCTTAAAATGTAACGATTTCATTGTGCGTCACTTGAAAAACCTCTTCCTAAATTCACCATTAATCTGTCATCAGGTTGCAGACGTTCCAATTCTTACTAGCTACTTTATTACCACGCGCCTTAAAAATTAAGAGGAAAATTAAAGGGGGGGGAAAGAGAATGAGATGAAAGAACTTGGGTGGGGGTGCCAATACTTTATGATATTATCCTGCTTGTAAAAGCACACTGGTGATGATTTCACATCGGTGGAAAATTATTCATAAATCACGTAGCTGCCCTATGACAAATCTCTCAGAGGCTCCCTTTTGCATGACTATGACTTGCAAATAGACCAGAATGCCAAAAGACATTAAAAAAGAGCTATGTTAAGTTTGACAGGTTACACAAAGGAGGATGGGTGGATGTTTCAAGCTGAGTCTGATTTCATTACTACTGAAAAATTCTAATAAAAATGGATCACATAAAATGTCATTGTGTCTAAGTGACGCTGTTGTGACAAACATTTTGTTGAGATTGTAAACAAGCGGATTTATGACTCCATCTGTGGTTCCATCACAGTAGTTTAATGAGTGTTTTAAAGTTTTGCAATTGGAAAACATTGACGAAAACAACAAAATTGGAAAATAGTTTTTTCAAACAGTTAGTGAACATTATGGGGAATGAAAACACTTTTTCCAAATGAATAATGAATATTAAACTAACATGATCATCAGCTGTTTCCAATGTCAGTGTCTTCATGGGAATTCCCATAAAAGATAGAAAAAAAAAAATCATAAAAGCCTTTCTCCAGTTTTCTCTCATGGACGGCCAAGGCAACTGGTAATGTTTCTTCTTCGTCTTCTTTGAGGATTATTGGTAGTTGGCAAACAACTGGTTTTGTTCCTAGTTTGAAATCTCTATTCCTTCTGCTCGCTTCATTACAGCCATGTGCTATGTAGCCACGTTGCGTATCGTTTATTTACTCCTAATCAGTTATGGAAACATGCCTAATCCTCATGTCCTCTTTTCTGTTTTGCAACATTTGATAAGTTTTCTTCAAATTCACATGACAATTAAATGGACACACAGTAACAGTAACTTCCTCCAATGTCATGATCAGTCACATCAGATCAAAGACAGATAAGCAGCTTACAGACTTGCACTGTTTGCACGTTTTGTTTACACTGAGTCCAGCTCTGCTCCTAATCCCTACATATGCATCGGTCCCATGGAAAGATAATGCTGTCTGACTTAATGGAAGGATATCTGTATGGATGTTGGATGCATCATATGTGTTGGGGAATATAATCCATGGTAAGCCCACTGTGACCTCTGCCTCATCACTCACCTTATTTGATGAAGGTTTTTTGGCAAACTTGACTGGAAAAGGGGTGGAGACTGGTCATATTTTAGTGAGGTGACATGTCGATGCATCTACATGAGTGTTTTATTTTGCAAACTATTTGAGTTACAATAAACTGAACCTTGTGCTGTTTCACTTCAACATATGTTAAATCTTCACCTAGAATTTGATTTTTTAAATTAACTTCAATAGCCACAATGAAATACACACAGCATGTTTTGCTGTACTGCATAAACTCATCATGTATCATGCAAGGAAGAACACCGGGGAAACAATTTGATGTTTTAAACATAAACCATAACATACATGCATGCTTCATTTATCAATTATGTTATACTGGGTATTACTTCACTGAAAACCTGAAAGCATGTGGGGAAAAGACTGCCAATACATAACAGAGTTCATATGCAGCCTTATATACATCAGCCTGATCCTGCAATGAGGTGAAACTGTTGGCTTTCATTAGATTAAGACAAGAGTTTTAGTCACATCATTTCTTCATGTTTGCCCCTTTTTTTCTATTGGAGTGAAAAGAATGCTGATTATTTGATAAAACATAAGTAAATATGTGTGTCACAGGGAAAAAAGGATGTAAAATCTTAAAAATATTCAAGTATTGGTGCCGTAGCGAAAATTAGTTTAATGCACATTTGTTCAGATGCCTTCACATGCAGCCATACAATCATGTGATTCAGACATAATTTACAGTCAGTTAGATGTCAGAAATTGAAGGTACTTGTCTCAGACCATACTTTGGACCATCAGTCTAACTAAATTATTCCTTTTATTTGAACATGCTGTTAGTGATTCTTAAGCCCCATTTGTTTCTTGTTGTGCTGTATCTACGCAAACAGGCCTGTAATCAGAAAATCTGAGTCATGCAGAACACATAGGCTGACAACTTGTGCCCAGTAAACTGTGCTGGGTGGGTGAGACACACGAACCACACTCACATAAGTATCTTTAGCCACCACTATTTGCACACTTAATAAACTTCACAGTGACTGACAGCCTGAATACCAGGCGATACCTGCCAACTTTACTCTGTACTTTGAGAATGCAACGTATGCACTCTTTACTGTCTCATTGTTAATTGAACTCACTGAACTTCTTTTATTCAGTCCCTTAATTTCTTAGATTAGCACGTATTTTCTACTAAAACACCTTTTAAATGCAGTAAACTTCTGCTTTACATTACCTCTGCAAGATCTCTATCAAGATATTTCCATACTTGTAGACCTACATTTGTCCAGTTGTGTTTCTTTCAGGCACAAACTTGTTCCCCTCGCTCCTAATCTATAGAGACAGGTGGAGATGGCAGCTTTGTTTAGTAGGAAATAATGGGACTGTATGGTAAATATGAAGGCTTACCTTGGGAGGACAAGGTAGTCGCCTCGGGTAGAGTGTGAAAACCAAGGCAGCTCTACCTGCTGCTGCCTGTCTTTCAAGAAACAACATCGCTGTGTGTTCAAGTGTGTGTATGTGTTGGGAACTGAGGGGGTGGCTGCCAAGGAACAGAGATCAGACGCACAGTGAAAAGAATGAAAATGACAATTTATGAAGAGGTAGGAAAGGAGATGAGAGGAAAGAGGAGCGGAGAACGCTTCGGTGGTTTGACAAAAGAAATGTGAAGAGGGGTGGAGAGATGAAGTGATCCGGGGTGGAAATTCTGCTCTGACACAGGCCTGTCAGCACTCCCAGCAGCCACCTCAGAGCGCTGCCATCGCTATGGCGACTGCAGAATGTTTTCTTTAATAATAGGCAACTGTGAGCCCCGTGCACAGATACACTTACTCATACTTCAACGACACCTGTCAGAGAAGCCGTCTCCTCCAAACCTGGTGAGCTCAACAGCTACTGCAAGGAAATGCGCAAGTTTATGTTTGGTCATGCACACACACACACACACACATACACACACATACACACGTGCACACACACACATCCTTACACATGAGAGGAGTCATCAGCGCAGTCAACAGATTGGAAGTCGACCTCTTTATGAAAGAGGCCTGAAGGAAAGGAGTTTTGACAAGGAATCTGTCTTTCTGTCTCCGCTTGACAAAACAAAAGCTTACGCACACTAAGTGGAACTCTGGGGAAGTGAGAGAGAGAGAGAGACAGAGAGAGAGAGAGAGAGAGAGAGAGGGAGGAACAAATTAACGATATTGTTTGCGGAGGGATGTTTGGGGGCCTGCATCTGATGCTATCACTTCCATCTGATGGTATCTCAGCTTGAAGTGATCCTGGGAGATGATGCACAGGGGAGGGAGGCTTGGTCACGTCTCATTGCAGTAAGCTGGATAACATGCAGCTGTTTACATCACAAAGGCGGCCCAAAATCCCAGGGTTGGGTCCTCCATCGCGTCTGCTTACTTTTTTTTTTTTTAGCTGCAATGAAGTTCCCTCACTTCCGATGCATGTTGCTTCACATTCACTTTTTGTGTTCTGCTGAGATAAATATGATAGCTGAGAGACATGATTTGCTCACTTCCATATAAACTGTGCTGTCATTATCAAAGTATAAATCTGCCACCGGCTGGATTCACGTCGGTCTTAGAATAACAACCGCAATCATTAAATGCATTTTTTTCCTGTTCCTGTAAGGTACGCACTTGGATGATCGCTGCTGACTCTGCTTATTAAGCCTGAGTACAGAAGGTGCTCATTAAAACTGAAATTGATATGGTTCTCTATCTCCAGTTGCTTACTGCTTTTGTTCAGTATGGGAATGGCACTTTAACCCAAAGTGCTTGGCAGTAGAGCAGCAGGTCCTTTTGGCTCTGTGGCCTGTTGTGTCTTTGTCAATCACCTGGCCCTGGGAGGAAATGGCTGCCTGTTGCATATGGGCCAGCAACGTCCTGGCAGTCACCTAGGACAGCTGAAACCATGGGAATGTCCAACAAATTGAGACTCAGGGTACTTCTATTATTGCATTGTGCAGCATTACTGTGTATACATTGTTGTAATGGTTTTCTTATGGGAAAAGGAAGCTGTTGTGGCCCTCCTTGTTTACTAAACTGGTCAAGAAGCCTGAAGGATTTGTGAATTGCATACATTGTTGTTATTTATTCACTTTTATCATTCGTCCTTTATTCAATTTTTCTATGATTTTTTAAACTTTGGGCAGTGCGGAGAGTAAATAGAGGAAAGGAGGGAAAGAGAACTAAATACAAAAAAAGAAAGAAGAAACCAAAGGACAAACAGACAGTAACAGAGAAAGACAGAAGTCAGAAAGAGAAGAAGAAAGACCTTTGTTGTCCTCTCAGGGGAATTCAGGTATCATAGCAGCAACCATGGGGGGTTATTATGCAGAATAAAAAGCATTATTAAAACAAATATAAAAGATTTAAGGCCACAGATGCAAAGGCAGAAAGAAAGAAAGAAAGAAAGAAAGAAAGAAAGAAATAAAGAAAGAAAGAAAGAAAGAAAGAAAGAAAGAAAGAAAGAAAAAGAAATAGAACAAAAATGAGAAAGAAAAGACAGAACCTGAAGCATAAAGAAATTAAATCCTTAGCAGGAGAAATATTTCGGATGCTGATGAATTTCTTTTGCTGTATCGTGTTCGAACGTGTGTCATGTCCTGGAGCTGAGAAGCACCTGATTTCACTGTATTTTGTCTGGAAGAGCTGAGAACCTTGTTTGAACATGTATCATGTTTGACTACAAGACAGAAGATCATAATTCTTCTCCCATGGTGTAATGTGATATAAAATAGAGCTTCTTTATTGAAATGTTTACTCCTCTGAAGGTCTCCAATGAAAATAAATTTTAGAAAGCTTTTCTGAGTCGCCCCCTTACCATGAAAAGTGGATCTGTCGCGGTTGTCAGCCGGTTTCTACTAACTAGCTACCGACACACAAAGATCACCTTCAACCAGTGCATACATGTCTGTTACTTGTGTGTGTTTCTTTTCACGCATCAGCACCTAAAGGTATTTAAAAAACACCCTCCTGTGCTTGTATGAAGTATATTGGATGTTAAGTGTGAGTTCAGATGGAGGTTCATATGCATTTTTCAGGAAATTTAGTAACTTGGTTGGTGACTAGCAGCAAGTGGCCCATTAATAACTTTCCAGAAACACTTTCCAAGTAATTTTATAATGAAAAACATTTGTTCCCAATTCAACTGCAACTTCTTGGAGCCAGCAAGATCTCAGTAAATACTGAAGGGCCATTTGTCAAACATTTATCCTTTGTGAGTTGATGCTTTTGATCATTAAATTTTTGCACAATAATATAAACTTCCTCATCTGTCCTGAACCGGCCGGCATGGCTCTTAACACAGCAGCAAGCCAGAGATGCAGCAACGTAAGGCAGGCCAAGGGAGAACACATTAACAGGAGAATCCATGTAGTTTGTCATCATTTGAGGAAAAGCTCAGTCATGATCCTGTAATCACTCTGAACTCATATAACAAAGAACAGACCATGCAAGTAAATCTGATTCAAAGCAATTTGTTCAATTATAGGGAGCTGGAAAGTGGAAAACGATACCTGGTATGAGACGTTCGTTCCACTGCATTCACGAATGGGTGCTGGAAAAAATTCTTTTTACAGTGCATGGCCATGAATGTAGCATTTCTCCAACAACATGGGCGCCATTGCTTGTAGAGTTCATGCCACATCTGTTGTGCAATCTGTTGTATTGAGTCAGTGATGCAGGTAGAGGTGTATGGAGTGAGTTAGGGACAGCAGCAGATGTATGCAATGCTAAATAAAGCATCGGTTGTATGAAGTATAGATTGCAAAACCTCCCCGAAGCATACTGGATGTTGTTTTTTGGCAGCCAAATAACTCTGACTTGATTTAACAAATGTAAACCAGGAAGAGAGCATAAAAATATTTGCCCACTGCATCAGTCTCTATCGCTCACCTATGTTGTCCTTTTTGGTGTCATCTTAATGAAAAGTCTGGTTTATTCCACCAGTGCACCAACAAAATGACTAGCTTAGCATTAACTTGTAGTAGTAGCAGTTCATGATAAGGAGAGATAATAAGCTTAGGCAGTTAGCTTGTCAATCTAAGGCAAACACTGCAAGATTAGGTGCAACTCTGGTTACTCTTAGTGTTACCTAAAAACTTTACTTTATTGAACGAAACTTTTTTAAGGTTTAGCAGGAGCCAGGGGACATCTCTGTTTGTGCAACTACGGCCACTTTATCTACATCTTAACAAGAGGAAAACTGAACACTGGCTGCAAAACTGATATGATGTAAGGTAGAGATGACCTCACCACCTTACATCATATCAGATCATTCTATGCATCACAGGCGACGTGCATCACATTATGTGGTTCCTGATCTAAAACCAAGAGACAGAATACAGCGAATAAATACTGTTTTTGTACTGTAGTCACAGTTTATTAAATGATCACTTAAAAAAAAGTGAGTGGTAATTGAGAACTGCAAAAAAATGCTGCAATTGAAGTCAAAAATTTAAATTACATTACACACCTTCTCCTCTAAATGAAATGTAATTTCTTTCATAAAAATTGTACAACTTACTTCAATAAGAGCAATCATGTAAATAAATGATAATAGATTTGAATGATATTATTACCAAAGAGTTTAATGTAACAAAGCTGTGTTTATACGATTTTAGACTGCACGTCAAGCCTAAAAAGACTCATTTTAAGTTAAATTCTTGTACCTCAGTGTATAACACTTAAATATATATTTTAAATAGGATAATGAAAATTTCTATTTTTAAGAGTTCTTTCTGTTCTAAAATTAAAGGGAACCTGCTCTTATTCCTTGGAAATGAGTCAGATGTTGGTTAAGTTACATTATTTCATCACTTTGTCATATTAAAGTGGTCAGTCACTCATGTTTTTTTTTCCGAGTCGTGCTTCACATGGTGGTATTCTCAGCATGGTTAGCTATCTGATGTTTGCGAGGTGCTTTGACATCATCGCCATGGGCTGAACACAGACATTATGCATTTTCACTTCTCTCTATTCAGTCACGTCTGCCTGACATGGGTGATATCATACAAACACATTTCTAACCAACCTCTAAAGGGGAAGTTCTGAGTCCGTTTTTGTGTCTAAATGCACAGGCCTGTCAGTCACTCCCACTGTGTAGTGACGTGATGATTGTGATGAGTGGTTTGTGCTTCTCTTTTCTCTGGAGATGGCTGGGAGTGTTCTGTGGCTTCCAGGGGTGCCTTCCCCTGCAATCCAAAACCCTCACACGTTCCCAGCTGTAACCTTCTGGGCGTGAACAGACTGGGATGTAAAAAACAGTCCTGTGCTCTGACCCGGCCCAGCCCAGAGCAACAAGTGCACAGATACACAACAGCTCCTAGCAAGTGTGTCACATGATGCTATACATCCAGGATACACAACAACAGTAAAACTGATTCTGAAGAATCCAATATGAGAGATGTAGTCTTGTTATTCTTCCTGTGTTTGACTTTTAATACCTTCAGTTTATTTATGTGGTTTATATGTATTTATAAAAAAAATGCAAGATTTAAATAATAATTCACTGTGAAGTTTTAATCATGAACAGAAATCAAGGATTGCCTTGATAGCATTTTAAAAAGCTACCCTGTCACAATTATAGCAACTGGAAACTGCACACAAACCAATATGTTGGTTTAATTACCTTTTAATAAATTGGAATTAGATTCAACAGGGTGTGAGTGTCTCTGTTGCCTCCTGTACAGACTGAAGGCTGCTGAGAACTGTCAGGTTTGACTCCGACTTTGATGACCGAAAATGACTGTGCGGCGGCCACCAGGTGTCCTGGGATACTGGCCGTTCTGTGATTCTCCAGAATGTCCAGATGGTCAGCTCACCCCTGCTTCTGGCAAAGGGGATTCCCAGCTTCGGTCACAGCATGCTTACTCCTTTGTTTTCATGTCCAACCTGTCACTGTGGTTGCATGTTTTTGACACAAGAGCACCATATAAAAATCCCCAATTATCTCTTAAAGTTGCAGTGCATGTCTTTTCCCAAAGTTGCAGTATGTGTATCACTGTGCAAAAGGTCAAAAATTTGAAGAGAACTGAAAGAGAGTTCCAAATGTTTTCCTGTAAACTAGAAAAACAATCAAATGTTGAAAAGGTCACAGGTCTTCATGGAAATTCCCAATTCACTTCTTAGACTGCAAGTTTTTGTACATGCTTTTGAAATACGAATAAGCACATGCAGCCTCATGCATGTGTGCAGACACACACACATATACACACATACACACATACACCCACTTCTCACATGCACACAATCACTAAACAAGAAGTATTTAAACCATTGAAAGTTACTGCTCTGGGAGCCAAATTTATGGTGAGAACACAGCAGAGAGCAAACAAGCAAGGAAGTGTCGGATGCTTCATGAATACTAATTTTAGTGCTATTAGCCAAAAGGCTACCACATGAGGCAGCTGGAAAATGGCTGATAGCAGAATCTGTTGAACAAGAGAGGCAAATTGTTGTTTGAGCAACATCACAAACATTTGTCAACTTTTGTCTAAAATCACTTGCTTTTTGCCATATTAGCATAATACAGACAATGCAGCTTTGTGAGGCTGTTGTGTGAGATGGTGACCCCGCTGGCAAACAGCTTCTGTTGTGAGTGGAAAGTGGGAAAGATGGCAGGAATAGGAAGGGGCAATAACAGCCTGAATCAGTGGAGCCAGGAGCCTGACATCTCAGGTACCAACACCAGCTTGCCGCGCCAAACACTGACTTCACTCGCTACACACTGTGTGTATATGTGTGTGTGTGTGTGTGTGTGTGTGCGTCACAGAAGAGGCAAAAGGTCATATGCGACAAAAACATGCCTGTGGTCTTTCCATAAACAATCCAGTCCTCATTTCTAGATTTTTTTTTTTGTTTTTGTTTTGGTAATCCCATGTCTCGCATGGGATGTAACGACTTGGGATTAATCCCTTCTTAATGCATTTTGTTGAATATGGCCACAGCTTTCATGTCGCAAAAGCCAGCCTATAAGAACTGGGTCAACTGCCAAGAGGAGGTGATTAAGGTTTGTCTGTTTGATAGGCACCCAAAGCCTGACAGAGTGAGGTGAACTTAACCCAGGCGCCTTATTTCATATGGAGGAGAAAGATGAAGGCACCAACCCAAAGCTCATAGGCCTACAGGGGTGGAGCTCCCCACCCTCTGGTCGTTTGCACGCCCATGACCTCCAACTCTGCAGTGATCCAAAGCTATTACTTTCATCTTGGACCTATCCATCTCACTTTATTACTGCTGTTTATTGGCTTTACAGCATTTTATTGCAAAAAATCACTAGCAAATGATTTGTAAGTAGATTCAAGTCCAACAGTGGAGCCAGTTGTGCAAGGTGAGCTACACACCCTGGAGTGTTCACCGTGGGTTGGAGATGCAAAGAGTTGCACTTGATGGGGGATGATGTGATTTTATGGACGTCACCAGTTGCTCCCCTCCGCTTGTTGTGTTGGATCTGTGATGATCGCTGGTTCTCACAATGTCTCCCAGATGCAAAAGCATGACCTAATCTGTCCAGTAAAAAAAAACAGCAGGCCCCGCCGCTGCCACTGCCGCTGCCACTGCCGCTGCCACTGCTGCTGCTGCTGCAGGCCTAGCTAGGCTTGGCTGGGACTGCAACAGCCTGCAACTGCCAGATTGCTACGTCAGAACCAAGCAACAGTCTGAGTGATGAGGATAAACAAAATCATCATGATGTGTTCGGAAGCACAATTATTAACAGAATCTAATATTTATATGTTGATGAAAGCAAAGAATTTACTGGTATTTATATGTTTTTGTTTAGGTGAATTAAGCAAAGCTATGCAGACATATGACATATGGACATATGGTATTAGTATGAGATTACGATTAGGTCATAATGTAGCGCAGGTTTTGATTTCATCCCAGTCTATATGCAGCTCAGATTTTGTATGTTCCTGTTCAGCAATATGTGAGTCAAATACGTGACTTCAGTGCAGATATGCCATGGACGGCAATTATATTGCAATGCTTAATGGTTAAACTTCATGGTTCATGGTTTATTGTTGCTCTGCTCCGCTTGTAATGCAAAACAGGTGAGGGAGGCAGTGCCACTGAGGTTTGGATTGGGCAGCTCTTGCCCATATATCCTCTCTTGATGTGTCAGCCCTCCCCCTGTCTGCGATGTCCCTACCCTCACCCCTTTTGAACCAGACCAGGTCCATTAATGACATCCATTTTGGGAGGCGGTAAGAGAGGTCCTTTTATGTGGCAGCGATAAAATAGCTTTTTGCCTATGCTTAGCAATGGTGCTGCTCTGGGCAGTAGACCATTACGTGAAAATAAACCTAATTATTCACTGTGCCGCTGCAACTGTGGCCCCCAGCCTCCAGCTGCAAACTCAGAGTAAAGCTTTAGCCTCAGCTCCTGGGCCTCGTGAAGCTCAGTCTTCTCAATCCCTGTAAAGCTGACCCAAAGAGTAAGATTGATTCACTTAACCAATAACTGGAACAATGATCTTAACTCTGAAATCACAACCATCATCAGATTCTGTCTACTACAATAATCTGTGAAGTGCCCTCTTCCAGTGTATTAACTCCAACCTGATGTAAGCGGGTTTGAAAAGACGTAACCAAGGAAAAATATATCTGGTATATCTTAATCTAATAATTCCCATTTGGGCATGAATACATATGTAAATGAGGCTGGAGGGGTTGCGTAAAAGGGGAAAATGGTGTAAGTCTGAAATGCTACAAACATGAACCACATGTGTTTCCTTCTTTGTCTTTAAATGCAGTCAGATGGCTTTGTTCTTGCAGTACCCCCTAGGTGCAGGTTCTGTTGAACCCAGATCTCCACTGTTCCCCCCCTCCCAGTGCATCCTCAGTCCCTTCAGGCAGCCACAGACCTTTCCAGCCTGCTGCATCGCTTCCTGGAAGATCCTCCTCTGAGTGTCCCCAGCCAGATAAGGATGGTGTGTGTGTGTGTGTGGGTAGTGGCAGTGTGGCTAGAATAACTCTAAATATCTGTGACCAAACCCAGAATAACTGCATTATGAAGGGGAGGCGGACCGGAGGAGCCAGAAGGCAGAAGAAACCACAGTTTCTGAATAAAATGGATAGGAAATAGATGTAAATCCACTGCAAGATATTTTGTGTCTACAGTCCCAGAAGCTATGGTTTGGCCAGGTGGAGCTCTGCACAGACCCAACCAGCGCGGAAGTGGCCTTCACAGTGGGAAACAGAGCTCATTGCTTGGCAGCTCATGTGTACCGCTGGGAATTTGACATTGACAAAAAGAGCACTGCATATAAGTCTTAATAATGCCAATAATAATCGCTTTGCACTCTGTCTAGACGAGGAACGGTTAAATTGGGTGTGCGAGGGTGTTTGGGCGCGGGGGGCGGCCACTGCTGGAATGGGTGAGTAAAGTGAGCATTCTATTGAGGTCTTAGTTTGGCTAATCTCCCCCATGTGACAGCACAGCCAGATTTGCTGCCATGGAATGCCACAGGCTGTTGTGCTGGGGACAAAAAGAGACAGAGGCTTAAGCTGCAGGGGGGCAACACTCCGTGGTCCTGGAGAGCAGTGCAGCTACGCCAAGAGGAAAAAAAAAAAAAGTTCTCAGGGTTTCCACGCACACACCCCTTCCTCAACCCCCCCCACCTCCCAACATCTCTCCACCTCCAAGAGCCATCATCAGCGCACACTCACCACCAACCATGGCACACGTAAGTACACACACACACACAGTTTTCCCCAGTGACTTGAGGTTGACCAAGGGTGTTTTGGGAGGTTACTAGCACACATTTTGCCATTCTTTCTCCCTCTCTGCCCTCCATCTTCAGTGCCTACAGTCGCCTCTGTCCTGCTCCACATTCAGCAAGGGACCACATCTGGTCCACAGCCGCACAGGGTACACAGTGTCTTCCCATGAACACCAGAACCGTGGTGAGGACAAACAATACAGATCCCGAGGGTGGATCGCTCATTTACCCAACATCCAGTGTTTTTCTGTCTTCCTCTTTTGTGGCGAACGCCATCTCGAGGGACCGGGACAGAAACCGGCAGTGACTGCCTTAATTTTCACCCTGCAGAAACAGACGGTCATCACTGCAATCCGTCGCTTTGCTCGTTTGTTGCAAACTGTTCCACTTCAGCTCGCAGTCATCCTGCTGAACCCGTCTTCTTTGGGGTTTTTCCAGTTATTAAAATCAAAATGATAAACATGATAGAATATGAATGGTGGTGAGGAACATTTTGTCCCTGTGAGGTCATTTAAACTCATCCTTATAAATATGATAGAAAAAGCACTGATCATTACAGGCTTCCAATTTGATATATTCAGTATGTGCACTCAAATAGAAATGCTGTCAGCCAGCTTTCTTTGTACTAAATAAAAAAGAGATCTTGTAAGTTGTTTGGAGCTTAAATAAAATAATATTCTCTCAGGCGATATGAGTGACCTGTGTCACAGATTTCAAAGGCTCAGCCTCAATCCCCTAACCCAACCAGCCTTTCAGAAACCAGCCAAATCCCCTGGAGCCCCAGATCTCCAGTCTGGGACGGACGTGAGAATCCTTGTCTAGTAGGGGTGAGGACATGCAGTTCTGTCAGTGTCAACTCCACCCCTTCTACCCTCTTGCCCCCCTCTGATGCTTTAATTAAAGAAATAATCAGGATTTGCATCACAATGGCAACCAGGGCTCTTACCATTAGTGGCCCGTTTGCCATCAGAAGTCTAATGAAAATGTAACATCACCTAAGCCCTCCTTCACAGATTCTCAGATTAGCCATAGCGGACTAGAAGAGAAAGCTCGGACCTTGAGTTGGTTTAATTCTTTTGTATGATAAGCATCGGCCCCTAAATCCGGCTTGCCAAATCCTCTTGAGAGGGGCTAAGTGGCAGAGCTGAGTGAAGAGAGAAGAGGAGAGAAGAGGAAAGGAGCAGAGAGGAGACAGGACAGGGGAGCTGAGAGGAGAGAGGACGGGACAGGAGAGGAGAGAAGAGAGGTGAGGAGAGAGGAGAGGAGAGGAGAAGAGAGGAGGTGAGGTAGCCAAGGCAGCCATGCTGGCTCAGGCTTAGCCAGACCCCTCCTCCCTTGCCTGCCTCCGCCCCATTGCCCTCCCCCCTCAGCTGTCCCGGGCCACAATAGGCTGAGCATCTTTTGTGGCATTAACGGTTTGTAGGAGCAGGAGAACAATGTATGAGAAGTGAGGAGCGCGGGGTTCCCACACACAGGGCCGACATGTCCTCACACCCCCACTCAGCCACCCCTCAAAGACGGCAACCTGCACACAGCTGATCGTGGCGCCCCTCTGTGCCCCCCTTTCACACAAAAAACGCATTTCCCTCCACATGCATGTACTAACACACTCAGATGCGTGTAAATATACATTGCTGGTATGGCACAGATATTTGCTCATGTTTAATGCATGAATAAGAATTTATGACTGGGGATGTAGCTGTTGATGTGGCCGTACACAAGCATGCACACATGCACATACACTTGCACATGTAATTTAATTGCCTGGTGAGGCCGTAGTGGGCTGGGGAAAATCCTTTTGTTGCATGAAGAGTGAGGGTTTGTCTGGGATCTTGATTAATTTGTACTGTCATACGTGGGAGGGGTCTTTCACTAGGGGGGTTGCAGGGTGGGAATGTCCCTTACTCTAGGTTCCTCCCTGTCAAACAGATTGACAGTGTGCTGGGGTCTGCATGAGTGAGTTCCAACCATCTGATTAAGAAACTTTTTTGGCTAAAGCTTGAGTTAATCAGCACAGATTGAAATTTGCATAAACAACTTGTCCGCAGCCTAAAAAGTACAGTAAATAGATTCACATCACAGTTTGAGCACAAGCCAAAAGCACTCAAGGCAATTCTCTCCCATTAACTTTGTTAAAGTCTCCTCCTTGTGTCACTTATCTTTCATTCTCTGAAAGAATTTTCCTGTTTGTTCCCTCTGCTAAGCTGTGATATCACTGACATAAAATGAAAGGTAAATTTGTCTCCTGGGAGGAAATTAACATTATTCCACAATTCAGAGTGTTGATAAATTCTAATCAAATAAGTAAACAGTGGAAAAAGCAGAAGCGTGTTTTTCTGATGTTGAAACTGTTGTCAGTCATTAGTGTGTTTTTGCCAGTGTATTTCTTCCAAGACATAACAGACGTGATGAAAATCTTTCAAAATTTTTGGTTGTCATATTTTTTCAGTTCAGGATTTTCTTTTGGTGCTTGTTTTTAATATGTGATTATTTTGTTTGTTTACTGATTCAGATTTGACTGTTTTCCTGCAGGATCGCTGGTCGAGGCTTGAAGGCCAGGCAGCTGTAAAGTAGCCACAGTGCTGCACTTTGGCATGCATTCAGCCTTTATAAACAGAACTTATGACAAAGACTAAGTTTGTATCGGTGCATGACAGAAATGGAGTCATTAAGTCATTGTGTTTTGCACTTAACGAGAGCATTTAGTCTCCTAATGGCTTGAAAAGCCATTGTCAGCGGCTGCATTGTTAATCCTGCAAAGTGCCATTCAATGTGTACTGCAGTCCAATTGAGCAAATTACAGAAATATGCAAAGTATAAATTATGTGCTGATGTGTTCAGATGTCAACTGTTGAAGTGTCTTTCTCATTTGCCCTGCCATGGCTTGTGCATGCGTTTGGAGCGTGTCCTTGTCACCCTGTCAAAATGTCACTATGATAATGTGGAATAACACGTCTCCGCCCCTCCCTCCCCTCTACTCTCCTCTGCTCTCTCTGCTCTTCCTCTGCTCTCTTACCCTCCATCATCCAATTTAGCTGTGTGTGGCACTCAGTGGATTCCCACACTCCACTGCTCTTGTGCTGTCAGGCCCAATCAGAGGCCGGATCTGTATTGATTTTCAGCCACCTGTGCCAGGCGCCTTGCTGCTGCAAAGGACTCCCCACTCCCTTCCTCCTCTTCTCTCCTTCCCTGCCCCGAGTCCGCCACCGTCTCCCGGAGCAACTGACGCACAGTGTGCAGTGCAGTCCATTTGTCACCAATTGTCAGCGTTTAGCAGGGCAATGAAGTGTGGCACGATGGGGCAGGGGGGGAGAGAGGGGAGGAAGGGGAATAGGAGCACGGGATGTGGGGGGCAGGTGGAGGGGGTGGAGGAGCTTCCTCCAATTGGATGAGAACCACATCCCACCGAGAAACCCCTTGCTATGAGGATACATCGCTCTACCGTGTGAATGTGTGTGTGTATTTTTTCCCCTTTGCTCCTCCCAGATATAGTAGCTGGAAAACTTGATCCTCTAAGTCAGGTGGGCACGCTCCCTTCCCGTACGCACTGAGTGTTATCAAATCTACGGCTGTCTCCTTCATTCGCTTCACAGGATAAATGCTGGGCTTTACTTGCTGTGCATTCCAAATCAACATAACCTGTTTTGATTTTCAACAGGGGACTATTGAGTTGCACCAGCAGTCCACCGGATTGCTTAGGTACGGTGTTTGTTAGTGCAGAGAGTGAGTGAGTCTGATGTCCTCGTTTGTTTTCCTTAATAACCAGAGACTTTTTAAGAATGTCAAGGGCTGGATGTCATTAGCGGGGTGCGGCTGGTCCCTTGTGACACAAGGCCTAGTTCAGCTTACTCTCTTCAGCTCTGAGTCAACAGAGAAGGGGCAGGTTTCCGCCATCACAGCGCCCATCACTAAGCCGAGACCCTGAACTCAGTCGGGACTGAGAGAGGTGCCCCAGTAGGAGAGGAGATACCAGTGTCCTATAATGGATCTGTTTTCATTCCAGGGGAAGTGGTTATTTAAGTAGACTATGGGGAGAGCCCCCTTCTCCAAACATCCATAGAGGGGTTTATACTCTGAGGGCGAACTGATGTTTTGAATGGAGGAGAGGCTATCGAGGAGACAGAGTAAAGAAGCTTGAACAGGTTGTTTCTTTCCATTGATGGCTTTCGAACCTATTAGAAAAAAAAATATAAGAGATATTTTGATCATAGATTCATTTATATTAGTTTTGCAGACCCTATTTCTATTAGGTTGTCTCGTTTCTCTATGATGAATCTCCTGCACTGCTTAAAGCACCTTTTCTATGCAAACTGGCCACAAAGGACCAAGCTGTTAAACAGTCCCAAATGTTGCATATTTTACATTTTCTGTCAGAGCAGGAGGTTTAAGTGCTGCTGCACTGACTGGCAACAACTGCCAGGATTTAGTTTGGCAGTGAAACTGAAGAGACTTCAGACTTCCACCTTATTAAAATGATTTGACACCTACTCCAGTCCAAAGTTGACAAAGACGCTCAGATCCTGTAAGGATGCCATCTGAATGTGACACCCCGATATTTTCTTCAATTTTCTCAGGCAAACATCGATGAAATGCGTTTGATATACATTCCACATAAATGGCCCTTTTCACAGGCTGCCAGGCAAAATGTGTTGACTTGGCCTTAAATTCAGGTGCCTCCAACAATTATGAAAATATGATGGGTGTAATCTTTAACAGTGCTTGGTGTGTGCTTAAGTGAACGTGAAACAGAGATGTTTTTGGCAGATTGCTGCTCTGCTTGGTGCCACCGTGCAGTCCACGTTAATGGATCTTCAGTAAGGGGGGTGTCCAGATTAGCCAGATGCCTTTCGTCTGCTCTCCTCCCGGTCTTCAGCGCCAGAGAACGAGTCTTTAGAAACTTTTTTGCAGATCAGCTCATGTAAACACTGACTGACCATTCCTCCATCCATATGGAAGAGATCATTACATAGAGGGCGGCGTGATGCCTGTCATTTTGGGGCCATGGGATCACATATATCCCCACCCATTCCCCCCTAAATATCTCTCTGGTCCTCTTCTCCTGAAAAGCCCCTCCTAGAAAATACATTCAAATCTGTCAACAGGGCTCGCAACCTGGCAAAAACTCCTGCTCCTCCGAATCCCTGACTAAACTGCTGGCCTCCCTGGGTTGGCTGGTGGACGCTATGTGAATTGTTGCCTAACTTCTTAGACCACCACTGACAAATGCTCAACCTGTTATTAAACCTATTTACCTTTATATAATAATAGAAAATATCATCAAAACCCAACACATCCTGC
Organism: Acanthurus leucopareius; assembly: GCA_029814765.1. Lineage (NCBI taxonomy): Eukaryota > Metazoa > Chordata > Actinopteri > Acanthuriformes > Acanthuridae > Acanthurus > Acanthurus leucopareius. The sequence continues at coordinate 10,165,769 of JAQMCX010000021.1, read as the reverse complement.
ACTCCTCTGTCCTGAAGCTTAGTGGTTAATGAGCAGCAGTGTAATTACTGTGCTGAGGACTTGCTTCTTCTCATCATGGATGACTGGCTTGGGATTAAGTCATTACCCCCTGTTCTAACCATGCAATTAGGCCTTGCACCACAATTAAGTCTCCATGTTCCGCCTCACTAGGCACTAGACACAGTGATCACTGCCAGCACATCATCACCGCTACCCCTTATCTTCACTCTGCGGATGATCGCTGAGGTGTGGCCAGTGATTGTAATGACAGCTATTGTCCTTATCTGGTGTACAATATTGATTAGGTTCGGTGTCTGCTATGACTCTTGAAGCATGTAGACAAACAGGCACAGATGTAGAGGTTTGAGGTTGTTTTGTGGCTGCTGTCAGAGACATTCTGGGTCTTGCAGAGTCTTCCAGTCGTCCGCCAGGGTGGCCAGGAACAATGCCGCCCATCTGGAAGCAGCTCCTCCTGGGTCAGGAGGATCTGATGGATGGGGAGATCTTTCTAGGATGTCCAGCTGAGCTTGCCGACAGAGACCCAATCAATCACCTTCCTCCTGCCCCCACTGACGGGCATCCACCTCGACCAAGACCCACGGGTCAAGGGTTCTGTCAAGGCATCTCCAGATCCTTACACTCGTCTCTTGACTACAGGCACACTAATTTGATCATGTTAAGTGTTCATTGAATACTTATTTCAGAGCACATTCAGACGATTAGTTTATCTTTCCATGATTGTCTTGTCTGTCTGTCTGTCTAACTGCTGCCCTACAGAGTTTATGTATTGGTTTATTTTAATAGCTCTTAAGAAAAGAGAAGCAACTGATTTAGAGTGCTGTAAGTGAAAGATTGGATACCACAAAAGATAGCAAGTAAGAAAAAACATCCAGCGCTTCAGCCTGTTTAATGACCCACTTCCACAGCTCTAATGGAAGCAATAAAAAGCAATTTTACTCTAACAGCAACAGAAGTAATACAAAATACACCACTTACAGTAGCTGCACAGCTTGGAAAGTCTTTGATTTACGATCAATACATCTCCTCAATCAGCCGTTTTGACAGCTTCACAATCTATTATCTTGTCAGGATCTCAGACCAGACGGTTAGCGAAACGCAGGTCTTTCAACCAATCTCCTGTGCCTTGATTGATGGGGTTTCATACTGATTTTCCATTCCTCTGGAGACTCCACTTGTCAAGAGACTTCTCAGGTTTCTGGCAACAGTCAGCTGCAGTTTTAGAGACATACTGTATGTAGACCCACCTACAATATGTAGAGCCGGATTTATATTTTTATGGGTTTTTTTTTTTTAATGCACTGAGTCATTGTCCAGAGAGGAGTGAGAGAAAGGTGTGGCAACAAGATAAAACCTGTTACGGTGCCAATAGGAGGCCTCTGTTTCTGTCACTCAGTTGGCCCACCTCAGCACTTGTCAGTCATAATGACAAATGGCGGCGCTTGATGAAACAGAGGGGTTACATTATCACTTCCCTAATGAGGCTGCTCACAGCAGGAGGGGGAAAGAGGGAGCAAGGCAGGCAGTGTGGAGGGAGAGACGGATAAAAAGGAAGAGAGGGAAGACCACTTCGCTGTTGCCAGATAACCGCCATGGCTGCCAAGAAATTGTCTGTGTTTATCAATGAACAGACTGTGGAATTGCTGCGGAATACTGAATCTGTAATCAGTTAGAAAACCAAAGTGTATCTCAAATGATTACATTTGTTCTTGATTCCAACCCGATGTCACATTAGAGTGTCTCTTTGTACTGATTACATAAGCCTACCTAGGACAGATATTTGAGCTAAGCCATCTGTACTGTTATTCAGAACCAACTTATGGGAAGCCATGTGGTAGAAAGCAACAGTGAAGGGATGTACATTCAAGCAGTAGCGTTTCACAACTTTTAGTCGTAGGGCCATCCGGAGGCAGAGATAAAGAGGTTTGTTGAAATATTTCCATTTTCATCTACAATCTGTGTGATCTGTCGTGCTGTTGGTTTCGTTTGTTGGTAGCATCAGCAGCAACCGGCCCAGAGGACCGTTCCTGTGGGCCGTTGTCTCTCTGTGTCTTTATGGCTGGCTCTGGACTTGGCGCTGGAGTCCGAGGGGGAGATTATCTGGCCTGTCTGCCTTCAGGAGCTCTCGGGGTTTGTGTCTTTGTGCAGCATTGGAGCTGGCTGGGAGTGCGCCCACCGAGAGAGGGGAAATGTGTTTGACATACGCTCAGCGCACACGGTCGGGGAGGCTGGAACAGCAGGATACGATTAATGACCACAGAATAAGATTGTTACAATATGGCTTCCCTCACCCCCACCTTCTTCACCATGGGGCTGTCATATTTCACGGACTTGCCTGCCTCTGTGTGTTCGTAGTGTGTTTGTGTGTGTGTGTGTGTGTGTGTGTGTGTGTGTGTGCCCGTGTTAGGAAGGGGCCCTTTTATCCTCTCTTTTTGTTGTCTCTCTCTCTCTCTTTCTCTCTGTCTTTCTCTGTTGATGTGGGTCATTGATATGCAACAGTGCAGTCCTGGATCGTACAGGAGAGTCTGTTCTCATGGTTTTTGTGGAGTACTTTGGCAGATTGGACACAGGGACACAGGTCCTTGGACTTTTGTTACCGTTTAGGAGAGACATTAAACCTGTAATCCAGAGGTTAACAGACCCCTGATTTATCAGATGTGCAGTATAACTGAAAGGAGACTAACACTTCAATTTAGATGAATGTGTTTAGTCGCTGCCTAATCTTATGAGTTGTTGTCTCTCAGGTGATGAGGTTAAGCTGCTGAAAACACTGGTAACATATCAATTTGCTCTACAAAAGTAAAGAGAAGCTTTAAAACAACTTTCATGTAGAAACCTTAGGGGGGAAAAAAAAATCTGGAAGCCAAATGTTGCCACATTGTTGTGGTGGTTACGGGCTCCTTTGAGCAATGCTCAGAGTTTTAGGGTCAGTGCCCGAAGCCCAAAGGGCCACGGAAGCATGGATGTGCAAAGGTAGAGAGGGCAGGAGGCAGGAGAGGAAAACCCTTAACAAGGTGTCAAATGGGCCTGTTGGATCTTTGCACATGAGCACACCCATAGCTGAACCTGCGCTGTGATGTTTGTTGACACGTCTGAGAGAGAATTTTGAAGTTTCACAGCTATCATAAATCAGGAGAGGGCATGATTTTTCCCAGGCTTAGGAGCCTCATCTCACCTGCTATTAGCTAAAACCAACAGACCACAGAAGCCCATGAACACTAGCAGGCCTTCTTGCAACAGTGGTAAAAGTTGTTGGAAATGCTCTTTTGTAGAGTGATTTCAAGGTATCTTCCTCTCATCCACTTGGTGTTTGGATTTAATTATGGCAATTTGGGGAGAACTATGTTAATATTGCAACAAGACAAGAAATAACAAGAAGAACAAAAAAAATTCTTTCACAAGAAAAATGATCTTTAAAACATGCCGTCTCGCAACAGAGAAGTTGGCTTCCTGCACTCAAAATACAAATGTCTGCCTCCTGATTCTTCTCTTCCTGACGTCTCCTTGGAATTTCACAGCAAGTTACAGAAAGTGACTTGAGAAAAAAAGAAAGGCTTGGAGAGCAAGGGAGGGAGGGAGGGGGGAGGCTGGATGTACTGTCTGGCAGCTTTGGCTCTGCACTTGGGCACAACACTCACTCATTTATTGAAATCCCACCGTGTGATCCCACTTAAAGTGAGAGATTCAAATTTCTCCTTCATCTACCCACGTCAAAAAGACACTTAACTGGCACCTTTTTCTATGCTTTTTTTTTTCCTCCTCCTCTGTCTTTTTCTCCAGATGTACTGGCGAGTCTGCTCTCCACTTATAAGCTGACAGAGACACAAAAACACAGGTCCAGTAAAGGCAATCATCTTTTTCTGTCTCTCTCTCTCTCTCTGCTCCGGCTAAGCAGCAATGTCGTGTTTTATGCATTTAACATGTGGCGGTCCTCATCACCGTCACCATGTGCACACACACCTGTTCCCCCCAGCTGCTGCTGCTGCAAAGCACTCTGGGACACGGCGCTAATTCCATGTATTTTAGAGCATCTGGCAGAAAAAGAAGTGTTCTGGAAATGATTCTGAGAAGGTTTGAATTTTTTTTTTTTTTGGAAGTACAGCTGCCGAATTAGGAAGAGTTTTGAATCTTTTGAAAAAATATGAAAGAGACATGATCATGAAACAAATAAAACTGTCTAAGAGGACTGGGCACTTGTAAAAACAACTTTTCTTTAAAATTAAATTTGCATCAAAGAGTCTTCCTGCACTTCATTTCAAAGTATTTCTCTAGTTGTTCACGATAAGGCCAAAAACTGCTGATGCTTCAGATGTAGTTGGAAAGCACTAAACTGCCTGTGGAGAAAATAATAGGGGCACACAGCAGAACAAACCCAAGGCCCGCCCAACCCCCATCCCAGAACTGCTACCAATTAATGCACTAAAGAGGCGGCACACATAACACACACACACATAACACACGCTGTGGAAGTTGCAGGATGAGAGCATGAGCACACAGTGCGGGTTTCTTTTTTGACAAATCCATTAAATTATGTTTTAAATTGTTAGAATTATTCTTCAGACATCAGCTTTTGCTCCAAAGCTAATAAAGACTGAACTTGCAGCTTATTGTCACACACTTATGTGAGCAGTCAGCTGTCTAGTGGCAGTGATCCACCTTTCAAACCAGTGAATCACAAGACACTTGTGTCTAATTAGCCCCTTTACTCAAACTGAGTTACTGCTCGCATTTATTAAAGTGAAGTGATATTTGCTTTAATTTTTAAGGGAACATAATATGGTCTGCTTCCTCCTTTTCTGTCAGCAACAGGCCTTCGGGGGTGGGATCTCTGCTTAGCGCTCTCTGACAGAGCTCTGCATGGAGGAAATGAGTCTGTTGAAGACCCCATTGACCGTAAGGCATTCTGCCCATATTTCACTAAGCTCCTCTCCCAGAGGAAAAGGCCGCAGAGACGAACCCTATCAGAGCACATGCCGGGGCTGGGAGTCAGCAAAGGAAGGAGAGTGAGAAGCAGGGAGGAGAAGAAATCAACAGGGACACTCACACATATCAAAAACACACAAAATTAGCACAAAGAGGCACACAGAAGTTTGAAATTGAGACTTTTTTACTTTGTAAGCAGAACCAAACCAGTTTTTCATAGTGTGTGACGGTGAGAGCCTGCAGGGTAGTTTGAGTTTAACTTCATGTCTCCATGACAAACTGTGTGTGTAATTAATAGGTTTACTGCCAGGTTAGGCTCTGTCTGTCTCTCAGGAATCTGCATTTGGCCCTGAACTTTACTTTTACATGTTAGCTGAGGTATTAACTTATTTGGACATGGGATTAAGTCTTACTGGTTGTCCCCTTGCTGGAATGGACAAACATAAGGGAGGTATGTTTGAGATACTGGGCCCAGTAAGTAAAGAAATGGCTTCTTACTGTAGTCACCGCGAGAACAAGCATCTAAGACCTCCACTCCCCCAAAAGACACACACACACACACACACACACACACAAACACTGTGCATCTCCTCCCACTCGCTCTGATCTGAGAACATGTTAGCTTAGCTGACTGTTTTGGCGACACGTCTTCAGTTTACATTGTTTTTCACAGTATTATCGAGTACAGGACAAACATGAAAGATAATTATGACCGTAGAAAGCAAGCAAACAGAAACAGAGCAGCCCTGTTTGCAATTCAGTAGCTCAACTATAAATAGTCAGGACTGCATGGCAGAAAAAAATGATCATTGCGGACCAATTTTTGGTTATTTTAAAGCTGTGGTTAAAATTTGAAACCATGAAACAACACAGAAACTATGCTGTATTCCCATGTGACTTCAACTGCAGCCATGGTTATTTCCTAAGGATGCATAATGTTAATTAACTTTTGAAGTTTTAATTTATCTAAGGGGGACATATCGTTAAACCTACAAAAAATGTCCATTTATGTCCATTATACGTTTTTTGTGTGTACAAATATATATAAAATTTTTCAAATTATGGCTTTAAGTGCATCTTCTTGATGCGTCTTAAAGGATTAAAGCAACCTGAAATCATTCTTGATTTGAGCCTCAGATAAATAAATACAGTCTGTATGGTGCAATATTTTTTTGTAGTTACCAGGAGAAAGTACAGATCTTACACAGGAAGTTATGCAAGCTCTGTGATGGCCCTCTTTTTGTTTTTTTGTTTTACAGATATGGTCCTCTGTAACTTACTGCATCTGATATCTTTCAAAATGCTTATATAATATCTAATGTCCTATATGTGCTCAATTACAGATTTGGTGATTTTATTTCAATGTATTTTCAACTTTAACACAAATGGCTAAAAAGAAACATCTCATGAAGGGTCAAAACATAAGCTTAAATGCATGAGCTTTACTTTTTTTTTGCAGAGGTTAACGGATGTGAAATGAAATTGATAACACTCTAAACATGACATTATCTGTCTGTTTAAAATAGCCCAAAGCATTAGTCACCACTAGGATGTGTTAAACTGTATACCCAAAACAGCTAGAGTTAACCAATTACTTTGAAATGAATGTTGACATACATTAGGTCTCTATTTATTGTATCTTCCCTGTTTTATGTTTTGACTAATGAAATAAATGCCTGAGGACCATTTCGTAACTAAGTTGCAATCTTTGGTTTGTCTTAGAATTTTTGAGGTTGTAGATCCATATTTTGGCTTCTATTGCATGTAGGTTTACATACAACAGTGCTTTATGCTTAGTGTCTGAAACCCTCCTCTTGATATGGCTAAAATGGTTTCTTGCTAAACTCTACTATGTTTATATAACTATTTGTGAATGTGAATGAACTGAAACTGAATTAAAAATCTACCAGAGCTTGGCTCATACTCAGCTCTCATGACCTGTGAGAGTAGCATCAATTTTATTGACATTTTCATTTGCATCCCCTCCAATAACCTGTGCCTAATGGGCTGGACAGGAGTAAAGCTACAGACCTGTGTTCTGTGGAGATTTACCAGGTACAGATGAGAGGATAAGCAAAGACAAACTACTGTATCTGTTGTTGGTTGAACAGCCAAAACTTTGCTCTTAGTGTCTTAGATTGGAAACAAATGTAGAGATGGATGGAAAATCTCATTATTACTGGAGAGAATCCTTTTCTGAATGGCAAAGGATAATAGAGATAAGGATGAGAAACCATGATCACATAAAGTTTATAGAGAAACCCACTTGATCCGTCATCTCATTCAGGCTTCTGGCTTGAATTATGGAGAATTGTCTTAGTCTCAGGCACATACATCTTATATATGTTTATATTAAAGAGAATAACTTACCACATACTGAAAAAAGCATGGCTTTGCTACAGACTAATACACGGGTTTATAACTTGGGTTTGACATAACAGCCAAAAATATCACAAAGGCTTTAATATTTAGAGTGCAGGTAAACTATCATTTCACATTATCCACCGGCTGTGTTCTTGAGCCACAAACCCACCCACTCCCAGCCCACACCTACCCTCCTCCCAGACTGAGCTGGAGCTCATGAGGCCTCAGACACACTTAATGGGATTATGGTAATATAATTTTGTGACGCTGACCTCGGGCCGGTGCCAGGTTTCTTCCACATCCTCCAGACAAAGGCAGGGAGCTCACCAAGGGTTCCAGCAGGCTGGCCCGGCTCGGCCTCTTGGCACAGGCCGACGTCCTCATGGGGCCAGAGCAAGACGGATGGCTGCGGGGCAAAGTCTCACTTCCTAAATCTACTCAAACAGCGAACAAAATCAAACAGTGATGAGAGGGGATTGTAAATAAATATCATTTTTCTCAAGAGTGAGTTGACTCCATCGACTGTTTTTCATGTCTCTCTACTGATTTAATGGGTAAAATAATCAATATGGTTCAGAATGAGGGGAAATATGCCCCCTTTTTTGGTCCCAACTTGAATCAGCCCATAGTAGTTTTTCAGCTGACGGTGTAGCTTCCAGGGAAACGGCCTTTTACAGTCGGCTTGACTTTCTGCGTGATTTAGCTGGGGTTCCTCCACTGGATGTTTCTTATTGGTTTAAGAAAGAATTTTATGGACTGGACGAATTAAAAGCAACTTAGTGAGAGGCTCATTTCAAGCTGTCCTGTAGGTAATTTAAAAAGAGAGTTAGGGTAAAAAACAATACATTTGAGCACAATTTAATAAAAATTTTTGATTTGATTTAACATGTTGCAAACTGTATGACTTGAAATACCATAATAGGTGTTGACACACACACAAAGTGTCCATCAGTACTGACAGAGTAAAATAACAATATGTGGGATAGTTGTTCGACTCTTCATCTTGTTTTGGCTCATTTCATGTCTTTGTGTATTTAATTGTTGTCCAGTCTCCACGGGTGTATCACCAGATTTTTTTCTCCCCCTTTTCCCTTTCTCTTCCTCTTCCTTTTGCCTTCAAAAAGACCACCCATAGGGTTCGGAGGGGGCAGACGTCTCTGTGGAATAATAATGAGGTCGTCCTGGGAAAATTGCCCATGGAACGGCCTGTCGGAGAAAAAAAAAAAAAGAGAGAGAAAAAGAAAAATTTGGTCTTGTTTCCGATCCTTCTCGGAAACATTCATCAGGGCGCTCCTGCTGTTTGGAGGGGAGCGGTCCCATTGCAGCCACCAATCCCATCACTGGCTGGGTCAATCTGCCACTGCTAAGACTCTCTGATCTGGGGTCAGAAGGCCGGGGCGCATGGTTAAGAAAAGATCCTTTTTTATTTGCCTTGTCTTCATTTTTTTTAAAATACAGATTTACAGTAATTGCTGATCTCTAGAGCCTGAATATCTGATGTTGCACAACAGCTTTAAAAAAATTTTTTAGCTAATTTCAGTTGAACTTCTAGTGGTTACTGTGATTATAATCATTTCTCTTGGCAAGATGCTGTATGGAACATATTAAAATTAATCATTGTGTTTGGGCTGCTACTGGGCAAGGCCGCCTGCTTCAAGCCCAATGAATGAGTCACCATGGTCTCACACAGGGAAAGCCTCAATCCTGATGTCATTTCCTGACGGGGTGCTACTCTGTGACTGCAACACATGACAGACTGTGATGAAATGTACTGAAAGTGGCCGTAGACGCGCCATTTTTTGTTCTTAAGGGGAGAGTAGCAAAGTTCTTTCTACCTTTTTCCCATTTTTAACCTTTATCGTACCCTCACTCTCTGTCATTCCTGCTATGTGAAGTGAGTTCATAAACACACTCATATTCTGTTTAAAATTATTAGTAAAACTGTAAAACAAAGGATATGGCTGGAAGACCATCTCGCACCATCAAAGTAATGATAGAACATGAATGTAAATATAACATAAATGATAAACTCAGTCAATGGCTCATGGAGGAGAAAGTACAGTATTGGCAAATCAAGTAACCAAATGGATCCATACTTGCATATTGTCTTCATAAAATGTGTCAAAAATGATATGATGTCTGTTAACTATACAACTGATAGTACTGAAAGTACTTAACAGATCACCGTTCGTCAGTCTGTTTGTTGCTGTGTTCGTATATGTTCAGTGACTTATTGCACACACATATATATAGTCAATGATTTCTACATGGCCATAAATATATAATATTAAATAAATCATTAACAAATTTTACAGTGGTAAGTTTGTGATAAGTGGCTTTACACTAGTACAGTACAGAAAAATAGAAATGAACTTGTCAGTTTTACGTAAATAATAACAACTATAATATACTGATGTTTTGGTTAAAACTATACTATTAACATTTTCTTCTATGTGCTTTTACGGCCACTTCCATCAAAACTGTGGCAATTCTCTTGACATTTGTCAGTTTTTTGCAGGCAGGTTTATGTTACCATAAACAGATTTTTGTAATTATAGTAGTGACTGAATTATTTTATTATACTATTTTCCTCAAATCTTTTGCTATTAACAGTACTGTACTTAATACACGATTCAAAGTATCTTACTACACATATTGCAGTGAAGTTCTTCTTAAATTACAAACATGGTCTACTGTAAGACCTGTTAAAGGATTCCTGCAGCATTAGTTTTTATGGAACCTTGTAGTTCACATAAGGTTAATTACTTTTGGAGAGAAGAGGCCATGTAGAAATCATTGGCTAAAGCAGTCTAATCATTCATCATGAACTTTGATTTTAAAGGAATAATTATTTCCCATAAGTGATTATATGATCACCTGATTTCACTTTCTCTGAACTCGTGATTTGTTTCTGAGGAGCTGGACTTGCAAATGTAAACTTTTCACATTTTCCCTTGCACGCACCCTGCCAACAACCTGAGAATGAAACAATTCAGCAAAATGTTCTGTTCAGTCTCTAAAAACCTGGAGAAACTCGTGTTTACCAAATTCGACTTTTTTTCCTTGTTTGCTAAACTGAAATCTTGGCTTGAGTTTAACGTTCGGGCAACATCTTCCATCAGGAGCCAATCATGTCCTGCGTACCGTGTTTGTATACGCCTGCTGAAGCCAGCTCAGACAGCATCACAACGTGATTACTATTGCCAATGGTTTGAGTTAGGCAAGATTTGTTTTACATTACGAACTCCTCCTAACAACTGTAATGTCAAAATTTGCATTTAGTGCTCTCTCTCTGATTCCCTCAAAATTGCTCCTCTGACAGTCTGCCATGTTTCAGTTATGGAGACAGCCCCGTTTTGAATTCTCCTTGAAAATTTGCATCTTAATCAAATTAAATCAGTTCTTTGGTTTGAAGTCAAAAAACTGGATAAGTTTAGTTCCTCTGTCCTTTTTTGGGATTACTCTGCTGCACCTTTCTGCTCTTCCCTCTGAGCCGTCACTAACTGGCCTCCTTTTGCCCCGTAAGGCCCTTAGGCCCTCCCTGAGCCACTGGAGATCGATGATGAATGTGCCTCAGGGGCTCTCTGTGGGAGGTGGGCTCAGGGCTTCACACACTCTGGCTGAGCAGATCAGATCAACATATCATCAGAGGAAAAGATGTTACCTTCATAAGTAACAAGAGACAGCAGAGTCAGGTCTGCATTGGGATTACACTCATGTGATCAACACAACAACAAAAGCTGGCTAAAATAAATGAATATTGATATGTTTATTAGGTTTTTGTTTTTGAGTTTATAAAACACAATACTGTTTTAATCAGCAGCTAATTTCTGAGAGCAAACAATACAAGGGGAAGCAGTTTAAAGGAAAGCTACAGAGGAGAAAGAAGAAGAAGAAAAACATGTCTGACAAGACAAAGAAGATAATAAAAAACTTAAAATTTTATCACGCAAACACTCAGAAAAGACTGTTTTATTGTTTGATTGCACCGCATCAATGTTAATGCCAGGATTTAAAACAATAAAGTTCATCACCATTTTGACTGGAGTTGTTGTATTGCTGCCTGCCGCCTGTCATCAGTGTGTGACTGTCAGTGAATTGCATGAGTTATTGTTGTTTGGAAATAGTGTAATTCCACTCTTAGCTCTGCCCACATTCACGCCTCTCAGTTAATGTTTTCCAAACCCCAGTGCGAATGAGTGAATCGCACGTTTGCATCTTCAGCTTTTATTATCATATTGATATGATGGCATACAAGGTGATGTTACACAGAATTGTTTTTAGCATTTTGTAACCCTTAAGGAAAAAATGTCTTAAAATGGCACAAATCTGTGGTTAAACACTTATTTCAAAATGAAAAAATGGCACTTAAGGTTGCAGATTTTGTATGCCAACTAGCAGGCCAATAAATAAATAAATAAATATCCTGAATTTTCAAGCAACCACATCCGTCCTTCTCTCTCTTCACACGTTAGTGAAACTTATGCAATAAAAAAAATAAAAGTCTGCTTCCTTTTTTAAAAGAAACTTTCAACAAATTATTAGAGGAAGTCATACAGACTGACGCAAGTGCACAGTATAGTATAATAATGAGGTAATGAAATTTTGTGATTCAGTCTTGATCATAAAACTAGAAAATAAGTGCAAGTTGTCTTCAAAAATTGCAATTTTGCACCAAAAGAGTAGATCTTGATGACTTTTTGGCCTCAACATAAAAATCATAGTATAATCATCCATGTTATGCATTATGGCTGTTGTGATCCACAGGTTTAGTGTAGAACGAGTTTTTATGCAGTCAGAACTGTCATTGCAGTGGGGTGAGGTGCAGCGGTGGGTGGCAGAGGAAGGCTCAGTCCAGTCAGTGTGAGGAAAGAGACGTCATCTGCGAATGTGCCTCAAGTTTCAACGCAAAGCTATAGTACCTGATTGTGTTTACACTGTCACTGATTTATTAAGGTCAACTCTGTTCCTATATTACTTGGCCAGTAACGAATAAAAAAAATGTTCAATGTTGAGTTTGTTTCTTTAAGCTGTGGTGTGTACAGGCGGCGGGGGGAGGGGTGTGGACATACGTCTTCTCAATAGGCCGTGGTAATAATGGACCTGTGACCTCATGGTCTGAGAAGCCAGCGGCGAAACCATCGTTCCCAGTACCACAACTTGAATATTACTTTTTCTTTTTTTTTCAACTTTGTCAAACTACTGATGTGGGTAGCCGACCAGCTGGCTCTGATTAATGCTAAAATTGAATTATCTGTGTCACGTTAAAATAATCTTCTTGATTTCCTTCTTTTTTATGAGGATATGAATAGATTAAGGCTGTTCCAAAGTGATTCAGATTGGGTTAACAAAATTTTAATTTATCTTCTGCCAGTGAAAGATATTTTGCCATGACTGGAAAAAACAAACCTCTCTGTTTTAAGTCTGACAAATTCTATTTAACACAGCAGAACCAAACTGATGAGACTTTATGAAATATGTTAATAATTAATGGCACAGGACGATCACATATTTCTCAGTGTTTTGTTTTTATTGCAAACAATATCATACAAAAGATAAGCTTTTAAGACAATGCCATGTTTACCTACGGAAACTGCATTAAGAAGATGACAAAATTAGAACTAATGATACAGAATATAAAATGAGGAACACAACTTTTTTCTCAATATCAAAAAAAAAAAATCCTGTTGATTCCAGCAAATTCTTTACCAAAAACAGGCATAGCTTCCGTATCCATTAATTCATTTGTTAGCATGAAAAAAGAGAAAACTTCCAGTTTTTCTTTCCTTTTTTTTTAGAGAAAATTCATTGTGTAATTATAAGTAATCTGTACATAACTAGATCAGAATAAAAGAAACTTTTATACGGAAACATTTACAAATGATAAATAAACAAATTTGTACCACATGACAGCAAACTATTCCACTGAAAACTTTTCATCTCAGTTAGCTGCTGCTGAATTAAAAAGATAATTGCAAATAGTTATTTTCAAATAAAATTAATGCTAAAGAATAAATTAAGAAAAAAAAAGGTTAGGATGGGGCAGAAGCACGCCAGACTCAGACCTGCTGGCTGCTGAGGAGAGGAGTCAGGTCAAAGGTCACTTCCTGTGTCTCCTCAAGCAGGAAGTCAGAATTATGCTGCGGTTTCGGCACTGCAACGCCAGTGGAAAGAGCCACCCTGCTGCGGCTCCAGAGGCACCAATGGTATCAAGGCAGTACCCAGATAAAAGCAAGCATTGCTCAGTTACATCTACCAACACAGTAAGGCCCCTAGTAGAATCACATGGCACCTGCTATAGTGTTTCCAAAACAATAACGTGAGCTAAAGCAAAAAAAAAAAAAAAAAAAAAAGTAGAATATTTGACTAATTCACTGATGACACGGTCATATCATGGCCAGAAAATTCAAATCTATTTCAAACCTGCTCAGTTCTTGCATCTGATGGAAATTACAATAAAATATGTACAGTACAAAAATTCAAAGCGGAATGTAGGCTATTATAAGAAGGCAGTGTCAGTAAACAGATGTTTCTTACTTCTGTATGAAACATACATTAGTGAGAAGAAAGGCCACTGAGGGTGTTTTTACCCGGCACGCCTGCTCCTTTACACGTGCTGAACCTCCAAAAACTTGACCATGAGGATGCTGATGACACTGATAATGATGACGATGACAAGAGCAAAACACATACACAGTACATACTAAAATATTTATAACCAGTATGTCCTCACAGAGGATTTATCCTTTTTTTTTTTAAACGTTATATCTAAAAAAATATAATCACAATTCCAACCAATACAAAAGGCACTGTTGTGAGCCAATCCAAAGATATATTTTTCAGTACTATAAAAAAGTCCTTGTGTTTTTCTGTTGGCAATAAAGGATGTGTGGCATGGCGGCGCAAAGGCCTCCTGGCAGAAAGAAGTCTATGCATGAGATGGGTGTTGTACAGTCAGTGCTGAGGCCGCCTCCTCATGGCCTGGAGAGCTGTGTGTAAATTGGCTGCTGTTCCCAGTGCTGCGGACTCTGGGTCTGGGGAACAGAGGGCACCCCAGTGTTGTCAGCGATCGGGGTGTACATCGGCCTCTGGCTGGGGCTCATGTAGCTGAAGGTGGAGTACAGGCTGGAGCCTTGGCCAGCTGCGTGGCTGTAGTAAGAGTTGGCACCACCTTGGTGGTCTGAATAGTCATACTGTGCTCTTGTGATGGAGGGGTACGAGGAGGTGCTGTAGTGCTGCAGGTTGAAGGACCCATAGGTGACGTGCTGCGGGGAGCTCTGCTGCTCACTGTAGTGGCTCGGGCTCAGCTGCTCTGTCTTGATCTGGGTGGTTCTCTGTTGACCCTGCTGACCTTGCTCTCCTCCTCCACCAAGGGTGGTCAGAGAGTGCTGCTGCTGCTGCTGCTGCTTGGACATCCAGGCGTGGGCTGCTGCGACGTTGGCCCCCTGGCTGACCGAGGAGCTGCTGATGCCGTAGCTGCCGGTGTAGCCAGCCTGGGCTGCTGCGGTCACCCCAGCATGGCTGTGAGGTGGCAGGTACTGATCAAACTCATCGACATCGAAGCTCCCGATGTTGGAGATGACCTCACTGCTCAGCTCGCCAATGTCCACAGCTCCAAAGTCGATGTTGAGCTGGCGACTGCTGCCCTCCTGCATGGGGCGCCCCTCACGCTTCAGGTCGGCTTTGCTGGAAGGGAGGTCTGTCTTAGGGGTGGTTGGGGGTGTTGGAGGACCTTGGGACTGACCTGTGTGGAGGACAGGCAGAGTTAGAGTTTTAGTAAAAAAAATTCTAATTTAGAAAATGTTGTTTGAAAAAAATCCTGCATGAAGTTCTTGTGGTAAAGTGAAAGGAGGAGTTTTAGGAGAAGTTTGTTGGAACTATGCTGACAGGTGTATTTGCTTGATGGCTTGTAAAACCAGCACTAATCATTAATCATTAATCATGAACAGGTGTCTGTTCAAGGAAGGCCCTAAAGGCTTCTAAAGATTTGATTCCAACAAACAAAACCAAATAGAGTACTTCTCGAAAAAAAAAATATAGAAAACTTCATATTCGTTCTTTATTTATTAAATAAAATGTGTTTATGTAATTTCCCTACCTGAGTGCTCTCCTGGAGAATGCACCTCGCCCAAACTAGACGCTGGAGAATCGGCCTGCTGCAGCGCCTTAAAGATCGCATTAGGAGAGATGTGGGTTTGCTCGCCGTCTTCGGAATCGGTTTGTCCGTTCTTGACAGATTTTCTCCGCCGTGGCTGATATTTGTAGTCGGGGTGGTCCTTCTTATGCTGCACTCTCAAGCGCTCAGCTTCTTCCACAAACGGGCGCTTCTCTACTTCGTTAAGCAATCTGAAAATATCACAGAGAATTGTACATTAACATTAACTTGTGTGTTTAATGACCAACGTTTGTTTGTTTGACAATGCAAGAGATTTAAATTTTTTGCATGAATTGTTTTGCATCAATAAATCAACAAGAAGGAGCTAACTAAAAAGTTTGCGTATTAGAATCCTCCGTGCATGCACTCGAGCATGGAAATTAAAACGTGTCAAAAAATCACATAAACTGCAACTGAGAAATATTAAATTTAAAATGTATTGGTCAAATTAAAATGCAGCAAAATCCATGCATTTTATCGTGGAAATGGTTCGGTGCGCACAGCGGCGCGTAAAAAACGCAGTGCAAAAGTTGATGAAAATGCAAAGCGAACCTACCTCCAAAGTTTGCCCAGGGTCTTGCTGAGTTCCGCGTTGTGCAGATGCGGGTACTGATCGGCCAGCTTCCTTCTTGCAGCCTGAGCCCAGACCATGAATGCGTTCATGGGTCTTTTGACGTGAGGTTTATTTTTGCTTGAGCCGTTGACGCGCACCGGCATTGGCACCAGAGTCCAGTCGTAACCCTTCAACACCTGGGACACCGCATCTCTAATACACACGGGAAACTTTTCTTCCTCGCCTTCCTTCTTGTAGTCTTGACCCAAGAGGAGGTGGTTGTCGGACGGCCGGGTGTTTTCAGTGTCCGAGCCGGACCCGGACGGGCACGGCGAGCCTGCGGAGTCCTCAGACATGCTGGGGCTGGGAGCGTCAGAGTGACACTTCTCCTGTTCATCTGTCATCTTCAGGTAGGGGTCGAGGAGATTCATGCGAAAAAATTAAAGAACAGCTTCTCGCAGTAAAAAAAGGAGAAAATCCCTCTTTCTATATCCAACTGCTGTGCCCGAAGACTGCGGTGACAGCCTGAAGGCGCACAGCTTGACTGGAAAACTTGAATCCTTAGAAATAAACAGAAAAGCCAAAAATAAAAGTTTTGGACGCTCCTTCGACTTTTCAGAAGACAAGAAGGCAAATTGCAAGTGACGCTCTCTGATGTTAAACTTTGAAATTCTGACTTTGGAGAGAAATGTGAATGAGAGATCTACTCTTGGAGGATTGCAGAAGAGTCTACAGGCACAAGCGGCGATGGCTGGATTTTATTTGTTGACGGCGAGGAAATGTAGGCGGAGTCTACACCGAGTTTCCCCCAATCATTTGGCTCTTGCAGTCGACAACAGTGAAAACTCAAGTAGGAAAAAGGTGTTTTTTTTCCCCTTGTAGCCTTTAGTAAAATGTAAAACAGAACCGAAAGTCTAAAAAGTTAACATAAAGATGTTTTAAACCATTTAACGATTCAATTGATATTAAGGAAAATGCAACCACCCTTTGCTTTTTTCCTTCAGAAATAAATTTCTTATGATAAACATTACAATAATCTTCATTTGGAGTGACTTTATTAACTAACTAACTTTATTACAGTTTTATTTAACTGTTATAGACTTTATTCTTGAAGCAAGATTTTACAGAAGGTAGAATCATTTGAATTATTGTAGAAATTGTCCTTAGATGTAAAGATCTCTATCGATATATATATCTATCTATCTATAAAGATCTAATTTATTTATTTAAATATCTATTTTTTTAAAACAATTGCTTAGCCAAATAATTTATTTTAGTGTTGGAGTTATCTTTCGTAGGGCAATAATAGGTTGTTTTTGTGAGATATGTAGAGAAAAAACTGCTGGATGAATTAGAAATGAGTTCTCAACAGTTCTCATTAAAAAAACTACTGAAATCTTTAAATGTATCTGTGATAAATGTCATTTCTGTGGAGTAAACACTCTGTTTGTCTGTGTCTGAATAAATGCGTCTGAGCTGTTTTTTGCACAGTAGCAGTTGAGTCAGTGTGTGAAACCGTTACGGAGCTGCAGCCCTCAGTCATTTCTGAGCTCTGCAGTGACCGCAGAGACCAATAGGGGGAGACAGCAGTCCAGAAACTTAAGAGGAAGCCTTGCGACGGTTAAGGGGCTGTAATGATTAAAACTAAGTAAGAGGGTATTTAAAAAACATGTTTTTTAACATTCATGTTCCCGCTCAACATTTACATTTTTTTCTTCTTCCGGCAGACAAGCAGACAAATTATTGATCCGAAAAAGATGACAAATTACAAAGCAAAAGAATTCTGATTTGACAGTTAATCTCCCAAAGCATTTATAACGTGTTTTTACCTGAAAACAGCGTCTCCAGACCGTGAAAGATCATCGTTTGAATCATGTTTTAAATGACAGAGTATGCAAGAATTGTTGATTTCTAATTTCATACCGGGTGTGCTGGAAGCAATTTCAAAATCTTTTTCTGATAAAATAAAGAGACAACATAATAACAACAATAATAATAATAATAATAATAATAATAATAATAATAATAATAATAATAATAATAATAAACGAAGGCGTGAATACGTTAAATGATATATTATATTTAATTCGCGTAAATTTTTCCTCAGTAAAGTCAAATAATTTTAATTATTTAGCCGGGGAAAAACTGGAGCAAAACAAACGTGTCGCAACATTGAAATCTACTTTGCTGGATTTGCTCCAGCACTTGTTTTCTGCGGACAAAGGACACTTTGTTGAGAGCGTTCAGTCACTATAATCCATGTGTTCAATTTTAGATACCAACTCCGTCAGTATGAGTCCACATATAGTCCTGAAACGATTGAAAGTTTACATTTTATCACAACTTCATATTTCAGAGTTTATTTTTTGAACATAATGGCGATTTAATTAGTTGTATCTGTAATTACTTACAAAATCAAGACACATTGAATGTTACCTAAAAATATGCAATTTCTTACACGTTTAGTTTTCATAAAATATTCCGCTAATCAGGTGGAATTCAGTGAAACCAGGTTAAGATTATATCAAACAATTATAAGATGTAATAAAAAAGCTTGTTAGCAATGATTTCATACCTTATGTGATAAAAGTGACAATAATATTCCAAATGACACAAAATAAACATGTATGAAAAGGTTTTTTTGCACTGTCTAAATGTTTTATTTTCATTAACCAGATACTTAATGCATCAACTAATTGTCTCTGTCAGTGGGCCCACACAGCATCTTTCAGTGCTAAGAATATACTCTTGCCATGAATATTGTCTTTCTGTATAAAGAAGTCGGTGGTTCAAGGTTTTCCTGTTAAAACCTCTCAGCTTGTCTCGACCCTGACATTTTCATTAAAAACACTGATGTGCCTCTCAGATGGACTTTCTATACTGCTCCTTTGCTTATTGGTTAAACATCAGCCTCCAACTTACAACAAGAGGACAGTTTAAGGTGCCGTCCTTCAAAGTTCATGTTGGTGAGAAACAGAAGACATTGCAAAAGCAAAGGGTTGTAAGCAGTTGTTGTTTCATCAGCAGCTGATAGGTGTAATTACACAGATTTGAAAACATGTCAGCGAAACCTGATGCTCTGCTCTTGGACTGAAATCCTTGATCCATTTCCTTCAATAAGATGCCTTTGAGAGTTGAAGTTTGCGTCATGCCACAGTATTTAGACTCAAATGATGCTCTTTCATTCAGCTCTCGTTGAACGCACCTTTTGTTAGAGCAAAACAATGTGCTACCTCTCATTAGAAAGTGAATATTTGATGCACGTGGGAGGTGTGATGAGAGCTGCTCTCTTTTTGAGGTTGCCAAGCTTCTGAGCTGACTGGTCTCGACATGCAGAGGAGGAAACCCCGTGATGGCTAACACAGAGGCATCAGAGGTGCGGTCGGGCATGTTCGCGCCCCCATACTGCCCCGCACACTGACTAACAGTGGATCTGGAGGTGAGGTGGGTGGGGGGATGCACAGACCCTCAGGCTCACAGCTTACATGGAGCACCCCGCCTGCAGGCCGAGCAGGTCTTGGGAAACTTCTCAGCTTGACTTCGAGCCATGGCGTCAAAATTTTGAGGCAAACACTGGGGGTAAACTGCCAACTCATGTCTTCCACCTCTCCTCTTTTCCTTGGATTCCACTGCAAATGTTTGAGCAGACCGCCTCCCATTTTTAAAACTTTTTACTGGCATATGTGTGAGGGTGCATTAGTATAGTCAGGATGAGTTTTTGCATTGTTACCTTTGAAGAATTTGTCGAAATAAACAAATCAAAAGGAAGGTGCACAATGTAGTATTTTTTTGCAGATGTAATTTCTTGTCAAAGAAAAAGGTTTGATTATAAACACTATGCAAATAATTGATATAATTTCAACCCAGCTTGAATATTAGAAGGATCACTGGATATGAAAGTGAGCAGTAAACTTTGCAGGATTCAATGTTTGAATCATCATGGTGGCAACTGTGATTAAGTATTTATTAGACTGAGTGGAGTCCTTCAGAATTACTGATATGGATCTGATATCTTTTAATAGCAAGAAGTGCAATAAAATATTTGTGTTCTTTATATTATCCGCCATAAAACACATGAGTAATCAGAGAACTTCTGAGTGATAAATAGTGCTGCAGAATGGAGGCAGAAGTGGCTTCAACCGCTCGAAACTGACATAGCACCTGTCTGAGACTTTCCGCAACTAGTGCCAACTGCCCCAGACATGGCAGAGGACTGCAGGAGGGAGAACAGTCGGCAAACCATCAAAACTTTCCTCAGGATGCTTCCACCGTTGGTCCCTCGGTGAAAAATGGCAGCTTGTTTGTTAATTCCAGAAAATTTCAAACCAGTTCGGTCGCAGAACTGGATGGTTTCCCACTGTCAGCCAAGGTCTCATGGGGATGAATGGGCTGTCCCAGGTGTTTGCCTAACCAGATCAGAGCGCTTCGGCCACGGGCAACTGTTGACACATTGCATTTTGCAAAGGGTAAAGTTTAAACAGGACTTATCAGGGCCCTGACACCCTCAGAAGGATGGGCTTATATTCCCTCCTCTGACTCTCTCACACCTCCTCGATATCCCACGCACAACCACAATAGTTCCCACTGGCTTTACCAGGAAGAACTGAGGGGTGAAAGCATGACTCGAAAAATTTTTAGTTGGACGGTTTTCTTGTTTGTTGAGAGTAACTCATGACTTCTGGAAGATTCTGTACAAATAAAAAACAAGAGCTATGCAACATATTGCAGTTGTCAACTCCAACATCAGGTCAAGACGGGCACTGCACTAATTTAGTACAATCTAACTGGGAAACAAATGTATTGCGGCCTTCACTCCTGTGATCAGCAGTGTGTGATAATTGCTGCCGCACACTTTCTTGTATGTCTTCATTGCCAACCTGCTCCGGAGATAGTGCCACTGTAATCTCAGCCTTATCTGCTCCTGCTTTTAGTGAAGTGAAACACCTCGGGCCCTCATTGATAGTGTATCTGCAGGGAAAAGGAAATGCATGCTGATCTGAGAAAGGAGGGTAACCAATAATTCTAGATAAACGTCATTAGTGCTGGACTAGCGCCACCATTGAGCCACAGTTTTATGTTACAATTATGCAAAAACTCCAATAAAACAGTGGCCCATAACTCAAAGTGTGAAAATATTTCAACTTAGTCTGAGAGTTTTTGCCATGTTAAACACTGTGAAGCTGCAAGCATGAAGTCTAAATACTCACCATCCTACATTTCTGACAGCACACCTGAAAAGCACATCCAATATTGAACTCTGCTGAGTGACTACAAGCCGCCCTCCATGCCTTCAGGTCAAGTGACCTCTGAGTCGTTTCAAATGACAATGCAATGCTGTTTAAATGGAGTGTGATCTCTGCAGGTCACTCTCATGCATCTCCAGTAATAGCCTGACCCTTAATTATGTCTGAATGACAATGGCTTATTCTCACAGTGCTGACAAAATGTTGTGACACTACCTGGGTCTTTGCAGAGGCTAATAATGGGCTCGCATCCCTAACAGAGGTCCTCTCATCAGAGAACAGGTGATAGGTAAGACTAACGAATAAAAATAACCCTTACCATGTGCTGTCACCATTTATCTTTCTATATGTATTTTTCCTTAACACAAGAAACAGCAGCATGCAAGAGCTGAGCTAACATGACTTTTAGATTAACTTTAAATCCATATTTTTTTCATTTACAATGTGAAAAAAGAGCACACTGACCATCTAAATATTCTGACCAAAGATTTTATTTGGAAAAAGTCACTGTTGACCTGTAAGATACATCAAGTCAGTGTTATAATATGCTGTAATTGCTACTTGTGGCCACAGAGGCCACTGTTCTGCAAGTTACATAGTGTTGCTTTAAAATGTTGTCCAGTTTTATATACTAACAACCTGCTTACCACCATAATCACACAGGTATTAATGTTACTCAGCATTAATGAATCATTTTTAGCAGCTTTATTAGTTTTTTCATTCCAGATTCCTATCAAATTTTTAATTCATGATCCATTAACATGAGGATATGTGACACAACTTCATCGACTTCCAAAGTGCATGGAAAAACACATTATTAACCACTTTCAACACTCCAAAACCAAACAGTCTTTCTTTCTTTAAGTGCGTGGCTCATGTGACCAGTCTTCCTCCGAGCAAACTGATAATTTATGTTTCAAAGAAATCTGACTTCTCTTTCCCAATAACTGCAAAAACATCCAGCTGAAATACATTAATCCCTCAGTGCCCGCACTTTGTGTTTAGGTTTTTGAGCAGAAATGTGGTGTAAGTTGTAAAAACTCTCCTTCTGTCAGGGATTCTTGCAGGGTTGTGTCTGGAGCGTGGTGCTGACTCAGACTGGCTGACAGTGCTAGCGGCTCCCTGGCACAAGAGACATGAAAAGTCCCATCCGCCGCTCTGGATGATGTCATTGTGGCACCTCCGCCTGCACACAGAGACACCTTTCACAAAGAACCTGTATGTGCCGGGGTCTGGTCTACGTAATGGAATATTCAGTCCTCCTCCCGTACCTTTTCCTATGATCAGGTGAAAATGAGACTTTTGTTGTTGCCTGCAGTGTCATAACCTAAAAATAAACCTGCTTTTATCTGTTTCCCTACTTCCCTTCCTCATTTTGGTCATCTGCTCTTGTTTACATCCTTGTTTTTTTTACTACTCACTATAAAGTAATTAGCTTACTTTCATGTGTAATCATCCTAGTCATAATGATGCAGTAACAAGTTAAATGCAAACATTAAAAATTTTTTTTTAAAAAAATCGAAAAACAAACCACATTGCAGAATTGCACAAATTCCCGGTGTCGTGTCTTTGTCACATTTCTTCCCCCTTTTCTCTTGTTTCATTATCCTTCCACCTTAACCTGGTGCTTTCAGCAGGGCTCATTAGTTGGGATGACCGATGAAAAGGCCCATTCTTTCTACACAGTCACCCTGATACTAGAAATACTGAGTTAATGAAAGAGTGATGATATCTAATCACCTTCCAGAGGATAGCACCTGCATGAGAGCCAACCTTTTGCTGCATGCTCACAAACGGATGGCCTGCAGTTGTACTTCCTTTTAGCCGCTCAGCAGTGACCACGGTTATACCTTTGATATCACTTGTTGCAGGGGAAACGGGAATATCTTGTGTGGTCGAGCAGATCCAGTCCTCTTAGGTGTTTCCACTGGGGATTTCAGCATCAGACCGTGGCAATGGGATTAATACGTTTAGAAAGGGCAGGGGTGAAATGAACAATGGCATACTTCAAGGGCTTTAAAACAGTGTCGTGTTACAATGGGGAAGGCCAAGTCTATTCTTGATAAATCCTATTTCAGGGCAAAGCAAAAAGAGAAGGTCAACAAAATGTAACAAAATATGTACACTGTAAGCACAAACCTGAAAGTAACTTGTTCATCGTCTCGTGATTTTTCCACTCATCAGCCTTGTTTCATTTTTATTTTGGGACTAGTTGTGCACACGTTAAAAAAACAGTCCATTGACTTCCATTACCTGTATGATTTTTTTACTTCTCACTTATTAGTATCTCCATCACTATAAAAACTGAGATGCAGCAGTTGGAAAAACTATTCATAAGTAAAAATAACAAGGGCAGAGACACCGACACTCATGATAAGCACCTTTAGACAGACTCACTGACTGTCATCCAGTTGCAGAATCAGAGCTACAGTACTAATTGGCAGATAAACCTCAAGTTACGCCACCTACAGGCAAGGAAAGAAAGACCAGCAGCAGCTGAGATGTAACGATGTTTAAAATCTTACACAGAAAGCATTAATGGGAAAATTGTAGAAAGGTTGTTATACATTGGTTTGTGGACAAACATTTGAGACTTTCATTGTGGCTTTTGCATAATTGTTTCATTTGATTTTAATTTTGAGCTAGCTGAGGAGGATAAACATCGCTACCACTAACTGTGTGATGTCGAGCAGACGGCTAGAGGCTGTTGTCAGTCAAAGCAGCCATATCTTTAATTATGCAAAACTTTAAGCCGTAACACAATTTAAACGAGTAAGTCACTAAAAATTGGCCTCAACTGGCCATTCTAGGAACTACAGTTTTTGGCACTTCAATGTTGACTTAATTTTTCACCTTTCAGTGATAACACAGTTTATTTGATTCACTGTTCTTTTATTTCACTTTTTAAAATCTGAATATTTTTCTTTTTTTAAAAAAAAAACTGTGAATGAACAATATGAAATAAGCCAAAGGAAGATAAAAAAGTTAAGGTATTATCTGTATTATCAAAATATTAAAATATTTCATCTATGTCCAAGATATCAGCTGATCACTGCAGTAGCAGCTTTGTCTTCACTCTCCTCTTCCTCACACTTCATCCCTTTATTTCCTATCTCTCTTCTCATAGCTGTCTAATGATCACTTTGCAGCATGATCAGGGGCCAGAAGTGTAGACAGGGAGAGACGTGAGGCGAAATATGTGCCAAGCATAACACACCACTGAGGACTGTGTGTTTCTCTGCTCTCTCCTTCCTCCATTTTTTTTCCCTCAGCTTTGTTTCAGCACTCCTGTGTTCAGGCCAACTCAGCCACAGCAGGGAATCTCTATCTAATTGGAGTGGCCCAGCGGTGGTGGCCCCGAACCTCCGGGAGCCAGGCTCGTGCATTCTAATGTTACACTCAAAGGAAATTGTCCTTCAGTATTTCCTGAGATCTATCCATTCTAGGTGGAAGTAAGAAAACTGTAACTGGTTTATTAGATTTGCTGAAGATATTGTTGCTGTCTCGTCTGCTGTAGCTTGCTGTGTACTGGCAGCAGACTGGTGAGTTCGATGCAGGTTGGCTAGCGTAGCCCACTATCTGATATTGGCCCAGTGTCATGATAACAAAAAAGTGGAATAACTTTCGTGAGTAAATATTCCAAGTTGCATCACTTCATTATCACCAGCACTTGACGTGCACATGTTTTTATGACTGCTGGTAAGTGCAGATTTGAGATTTCCTGATGCCTGAGCAGAGGCAGCACCATGTCTGCAAGGTTCACCATCCACAGACCCAGGATGACAGGAATTTCATGTTAAGGATCATCAGTACTGACACGAGTTGTTTCTACAGCTCTGACACAGAGATCAAACAGCTGTCTTCACAAAGGAGAGTCTGCATCTCAAGGTCAAAAAAGGCCAGGTCAGGAGTGCAACAGGGCATGCTGGTGGTTTTGTTTGATATTTGTGGGGTATGTTTGCTTTGAACCAGGGTTTTACTGTTAATGCCGAGTACTCCTTTGGCATTCTGATGCGTCGGAGGCAAAGCATTTGAGACTAATGACCTGAACTGTGGTGGACAATAATTGAATCTCCAACATGACCACCTGCCTGCTCACAGAATGTTGGAAAGGAGCGAGTTTGTTGATACCAAATCCTCCCTATTCATTTTCCTTGAAACTTCTTTCTTTTCTCCAAAATGAAGATGAAGCTGAAGGGTTCATTGTTGACGTTGTGGAGAAGATCCAGATGGTGTTCACTGCCTCAACAGAATGCAACTTCAAAGGAACGTTTGTTGCACTAGTTTAAAGTGAACGGCTGCCAAATTCAAATCAGGTACAGTAATTGCAGTCTCAGGACTTTTTGATTACACCTAGTATTCGATTCATCTGACTCATCCCTTTAAAAATGCCTGCAGCAACACACCCACAATAATGTGTGAATACCCTCAAATAATGTGTCTTAATAACTTCTGACAGCTCTCTGACAACAGAGGAAATAGTCCTAACCACTTCACTCAGGCTTTCAGCTCTGACACTGACAGTCTCTTGCAAACAAACCATGCTTTCATTGTTTCCTCTGGATTCGTCACCGTTCTCTGCAAAGGTAGACTTTGAATAGTGACTCAGCTGTGTGGTTTCAATTGTCGGAGGGCAAAAGCAAGTGGCGGATCTCACTTTGAGTGTGTAAGTAGTTTAGAGAGGCGTATTGACACAAAGATGAGGTTTTGTCCCGTTCTCACAGCTTGCCCTCCGTCTGGGCGACAAACAGCCACTGACTCACCAAACAGGTTATCAGGAAGCTGTGACCCTCTTATCGCACCACCATGCACACTCTGTAATTAAAAATCTAGAGTTACCCAGCACCTACACCTCAGAGCACTCCTGTGACCTGAAACTGTGGCTTCAACGCACCTTAGTTCGGTTGAAGGTGTTCAGTGAGGCCTAACTCCTTAATAATGGGTGTCTATACAGAAGGCCGTGCAGATGGCAGACCCCAAGAAGGAACAGATGAAACAGATGAAACCTGATGGACAAACAAGGGAAGTTGAGCGTGTGTGTGTGGGGGGTGGGGGGGGGGTGGGAAAGTAAAAAAATTGAAAATTAAACAAACCGATTGG
>JAQMCX010000021.1:10041510-10139403 GCA_029814765.1 Acanthurus leucopareius | reverse complement strand
CCCCCCGGCCCCCCGCCCCCCCCCCCCCCCCCCCCCCCCCCCCCCCAACCCAAGTAAGTCTGATCCAAGTCTCTAGGGCCACAGCTTAAAGTTGTGTACGGAACAGGAAGGAAAAGGAACAGTTCTGCATGTTTCTCACCAGCCCTAAAGATCACAAACTGGTGCGACACAAAGTGTGTGCAGTCCCACCGGGGAGTAGAAGTTACAGTTGAAGGTGAAGGTTAACGGTCAAGAACAAAAACCAACATGGAAAATGACAGAGAATATGAGCTGAGAGATGTAGGAGAGCAGTGTTTCTATGTTATGTTACTGGAGCTAAAGGAAGATAATTTAAGTATCATGTCTCTGTTGTCAGAACTGTGTTTTTTATGAGCGCTGCTTTATGGCCTTGAGGTTGCATTTGGTTTAAAGTTACTGTTTATAGTTTCTTTTAGGTAAACCAGGCTGGATCTGCAAAAGAAGAGTTTTAATAATATGTTTTTCTTATATCAGGGATCTCATCTGATCACTTTAATCCTGGTACGTTGATGTGGAAATCCCTGTGTTAAGCGTGACTAGGGAAAGTCTTTGTCCTTGGCGGTGACAGGACATACACAGGCACCTCCTCAACAGGCGCCAGCTGATTTTTATCGCTTTTGAAAACTGACTCCACTTCCCCAACCTCTGTACTCTCTGGGGTTTTGCATAAATTTCTCATTGACACGAATGATAACAGGTAACTCTATAGTGGCTCAGTCCAGATCTACCATTAACAGCCTCAGTTATGAAGTTAGTACCTCTACTTGATACTTTCATTTCTTTTTTTTTTTTAGAAAAATAAATATTTGTAAGCTTCTATTTGACTTTATAAACCGGTGCTTTGCTTGCACTTCCAACAAAACTTGCTGGACTGATATTTGAAATAAATAATACATTTGGATTTCTTCAAAGCAGCATAAATAACATAGATCCACATCTATGATATAGTGGTTGGATAAAGGTTGTGTATTTGTTATGACAACCACTTTATTTCCTTGCTATGGGCTGATGAATATTTAACAGCTGAAGGTTAATGTAATCCTTTTACTGTACTTGCCTGGCATCCTGTAGTGTGCTGAGTGAAATCTGGATTCCATCAAGTCCTCTTTAGTGCATTACAGAAAATCCACTCCTGCTCCCCTAATGTGTTTTTTTAATGAGTGAGTTTTATGAAATCAGACCTCCATTACATTCAAAAATAACAGGCTCATATCCTTCTGGAGGACTCCACGGTGTTAATCGGCCAATGAGAAGCTGTTCGATATGGAGGCTGGTATTTGCAGGCCAGTTTTTTTGCCCTGCAGGCTCACTGTGGCTGTAACAGATATGATGGATCTCAGGGCCTTTCTCCAAACACTGAGGTTTGGCTGATCAACAGGGTGCCGGCGCGGGTGATGCCTGCTTTCACACATTGGGAGAGACTGCAATAGCAGAGCCAATTACATAAAAATGATCTCATCCCACCATAGCCATCCCACATGACAGCCAGTCTATTTGTCTGTTAGTATCACCTCGGGAGTCATGGAGCCGGTTGGCATTATTACACTGTAAATTGCTTAAATGTGGACACACATTTACGCAGAGACTTGACAAGTGTTTCATATGAGGTTGCACAAGGATTCTGTCAGGACAACAGCTAGCACATCCAGTTCGATTCTGAATGTCTTTTTTTAATGAAAACATACAAAACTTTTATTTTTTTTGGAGTTTGTCATCTGCATAAATTTTTAATTTTAGGGAGGCAGATATGTGGCACCACTCTCGTGTTGAATTAGCCTTAGAAAAACATTGTTTTTGTTTGTTTTGGAACACATAAAGCTTTATAATAAAGTGTTTGAGAGGCATCAAATAAATGAAAGTGGGCCTGCAACTCATGGCAAATATTTATTAAAAAATATAAATAGCCCCAAAAGAGCTGCTGCAAAGTACGATATAGCAAGTCTTTCACATAAAAATATTTTCATAGAAATACAAGAATATTTTATTTCGTATGTGGCTTAAGTATTAAGTAAAATGTCACAGTCATGCTATCTATGGCCTTTAAATGGTCTGTGAAATTATGAAACTCTATAATTGTCCGTTCTGTTGACTTTCACCGAAGGGGTTGGATCTGCAGACGTCTCTAATCAAGAGAAATACAGACACAGACTAATGTCTCTGTCCCTGTCTGTGCCAGCTCCCCGAGCCAAGAGCAGGGGAAACAAAGCAGGGCACAGAATAACTACGAGGCGCACAGGCGAGAGCAGACAGCAGGCAGATGAAGTTTACTTAACTGATTCGACCATAAAATCCAGAGTTTGATTAGGCAGCCTGAAGCAGTCACATTAGCCAAAGGAAGCCTAATCATCATCATCATCATCATCATCATCATCATTGCTGGACTCTTCATTTCACCTCCCTGGACTCTATTCCATTCCTGTTTTCTCACTCAGCCAGCATTACGGTACAAATGATGTGGTGTCCCTCCCAAATCGGAGTCGTAAAAATCAGCTTGGTCTCCCATGTTCTGCACCACCTCTTTACCGTTCTCCCTTCTTCTCCGCCACCCTAAGATTATCAGTCTCGGCCGATGTTCTCCTGAGGGAAAACCCAGCCTGTGAAACCTCACAGCCAGAAGACTGCAGGCTGGACTGCACTCCGCAGTTTATCACGCCGTCTTGGGTTTCTCCAACACTCAGTAACTTGTCACTATTTAACAATAGTTTCACCAGTTACCGTTTAGTCTTTGCAAAATATGAGGGATTGCATATGAAAGACTTCAGTGCTCTAAAAGCAGCACCAGATGTGTGGGAGCAGGCTGCCTGGCTGAGACGGGTCAGTGAAGTTACTACTGCACTTGCAGTGTGAAGCCTGGAAAGGAGACCTTTGAGACTTTGATATAAACAGTCTCGCTGCCATGAAAACATGCATGTAAAGTTTGAAAGAAATGTATCAGTAAGCTGATTAGGCAGTGTGTGCCTGCAGGAGATGCCTGTAGTTTGGCAGCTCAGGTAATTAAAACGCACGTCTACTTTCCCAGTGGAACCGAGGAGGAGTGGGACTCCTATCAGCTTACAAGATTGTTGATATTGGACAAGTCTGCAAAATTCTGTATTACACCAAATGACAACACTTTTTAAGTCATTTTTTTAAATTCAAAATCTGCATCTGCACAAAGTGACTGCAATGCAGTCAGGAAAACCTGTAGTTATAGCAACTTAAAAAAAAACATGAAGGCATGGCTTATGTCAGCCAAGTAAAAGATTCCAAAGAATAAGGCTGCAGTGCTGGATGTGACTCGGCATGCCGGAGCTGGTCACAGCCACTCAGAGTAGATTCAGCTGGGCAGGAAGTCAGACAGAGAAACAACACAAGAATCCGGTCAGTTTTTTCAAAATAAAAGACCATGTGCAGACTCCTACAAATCCTACACCGATCAGACTAAACAAGAACCATTTCATTATGCAGCTTACTTACCGAGGAAGAGGCACAAAAATATGTAAATGTGGCCAAATCAAAAACATATGTTTAATTTTATCAGTTGTGATGACATTGTACTCACCAAAATAGCTGCCTGACCCCCAATGCCTTCTGTTTCACTACCTACAGGGAACATTACTTCATTCATTGGCTCTAAACTTTGCAACATTCATTACTACAGCACTAAGAAAGGCTTTGGTTTTCTCACAAACGCTCATACTTTAAAAACTTGGCTGTGTAATTTAAGCAATTATAACAACTTCTTTTTTTTAACATAAAACAAGGAAATGCTAACCATTGTTGTTGACATAACTTGGCTCAATTACACCGCCCTACAGCCAATCAGATTCACTTAAAGCAAACAGAGAACAGGCCCTGGTAGCTAATTTCGCCATGTAAGCCGCTCTCACTCCCTCCACCAGCCTCCCGTCTCTTTCTTCAGTGGGCACTTATATTCAATTTGTCAGCCGCTCTCATTAAACATGCAGAATAAAGAGGCCCTCCACTCTACATTTCAGTGGCACAGCTAACCAGGTCAGAGTTCATCTGAGGACGGCTTTCAGTATTCTTCACTTGTTTGCAGACGGTATTGTGCAGGTTAGAAAATAGAGGGAATATTCCACTCCGTCATGTGTCAGAGCTGTAAAACTACAACAGTGATTTTGACCTGAAATAGAAAACATGCTATACACACAATTAAACAGATGCAAGCAGTTCCAAATAAGCAAACTTAATGATGCCTTTCTCTTCACTGACTTTGGATTTTGGTTTGAATTTAACATCATCAGCCTTGGATTTAGTTATTTAGACTGTCCACTGAGAAACTAAAATCTGACATCAACACAAGTTTACTTGAAATCTCATTTCACTTAAGATTCCATTGTCATTTGAATCCTCGCTATTATTTATTTCATCTGTGTTTTTGCAGTGATGTCTTTCTCCTCGTTCTTTACCTTCCCACAGTTGATATTATTATTACCGCCAGTCTCAAGTATTGACCTCAACTTGCAAGCTCAAATCCTTACAAGAACAAAGAATGGCCACTGCATGGGGAGTTGTGTATGGATGTGGTCATAGCAGCCACTTGTGAAGTTAATATGTCCTGTAAAAAACACTGAAACGAATATTTATTACATCTTTATGCATTAGAGGACTTTATTTTATGAGGATTTTATGCTTCCTTGGGGTGACTATAACCTTTAGCTTTATTTTTAGTGTAGTTTTTATTTGTATTGCACAGCTTTTTTACAACCAACTATCCCTTCTCTTCCCTCAAACATCATGTACAATTATGTGTTGTAGCTGCATTCTTAATTTGAATTATTGAGCTATATTTCTGTGGGATCAGCGTGAAGTGGCAGACAAAGAGACGCTCCTGCTTTGCAACTTTTACACTACTTTCTCAGCTAATTTTCAGCCTCGCAGGCATCCTCATGCAGAGAGGTTTGAGCTGTAATGCATGTGCTTGGCAGTCATTTCTCCGTTTGCGTCCAGATGTTGCTTGGCCGATGCACAGCACACTTGTCAAATGAAACCTTGTGACGTTTCAGTGGCAATTATTCTCTTTGTGCTCAAGTTCAACTACGCACATGTGAATGCGCACTGACACACACACACACACACACACACACACACACACACACAGATACACACACACACACATACACAGAGGAAGAAATCTGCCAACAAATCTGCATTTGCCAGGAAGTAATTGTTTCCATGAAGCTCTATAAGATGCAAACTCAACAGCTTTTTCTTTGCTAAACAGTTTGCGAGTCCAATACAGAATGAAAGCATAAGTTAAAATGTCCACTGACCTGTAGGGATGATTATGATCTGTAATTAATCAAATCCACAGCTGCTTGCTTGCCAGTGAATATTACATAATATCGTAATGTACAGCCTTCCAGATGAGACTGCACCTGTTTTTGAGAAATAATTTACCTCTAAGTGATACTATAACGTCTTGTCGACTCTTAATTGGACACTTTGTGAAGTTTGATCCCGACAATAGTTTTCTATGTCTGCATTTGTAATTTGAAAGGAAGATGTCAGCAGCTGCCAAGAATTTCATCTTAAGTTTCTCAGTCCAACTGGTGGAGAGGAGTTGGAGCGAGTGGCAGAGGAAAAGGGTGGAGTGGGAACACAGAATAGAAGGGGTGGTGTGATAATTGGGAGGGGCGGTTTGGTCAGACGTCCAACTCCTCAGCACACTCACTCACTCAGGCTGGTGATGTTTTCCTCGTGTCGGCCTGGAAGCTGGTCATGAAACTTTCCAGTCGCCCTCTGTTTGCTTCATTATTGAGACGTTCCGCACGGTGCACACTCAGCTCATGTGACTGTGGGAGTGACACATAATTTTAAAAAAAATGTCTTTGATATATTAATATTACTGTAAACAATATTTACTTTCCATTTTGCATTGAAAATCCAAGCATCTGTTTCAGGGATTGGCAGCATCTGCGTTCTGACCTCTGATCTCCAGTGATCCCCTATCAAAGCGATCCCATTCAAAATAACCATCATGACATCTTTATGTAGGAACTGTCCATTCGTCACAACACGGAGGACACATGGAGAGCAAGAACGAGCCCAGTGGTGGTTTTTTTATGGCTCCTGGTTTTATAAGACAAGGGTGGGACGGAGGAGGTGAGGGGGAGTCGGTGAGCTTTAACAGGCACTTGGGGTTTGATGGCTGCTGAGGAGCTACTTGAGGATTTGTGACATTTTACAGCTGGGGGTTATGGAGGCAAGAGGCTAAGTTACATCGGGACTTTAGCTGTGATTCAGGCTGCACCGAATGAAATGCGACTGACTTGGATGATGCCTTCCTCCTGCTCTATAGGACAGAGCGGGAGATGGGCGGTGGATGTAGTCTCCGTGTGAAAACCTAAATAAACCTACTGTGGGTTTCAGGAAGGGAAATACAAACACCTGTCGCCTGGGTGTCAAACATTGGAAATCAATTAGACAGTCGTGGAAAAAAAAAGGGAATAGAAACTTTACAGTTCCTGGAATTGGCTCTTTTTCCTCTGTTGGAATTTCTTTAATTTGTAAAAATTACTGTATGTTTTGTGATGTTGTTTTTCTGGATCTTGATAATTTAGATGTTAGGTGTAAAAGAACAGAACTAAAATGTCACTGTGACTCATTACATCAAAGGTTAAGGCTTAACAAACACTTCATATCAGAGAGGCTCAAAGGCCTGATGATGGTCAGTGTGAACACCCAATGAGATGCAACACTCTCACTTAGCACCTTCGTTTCTAAGTAGTAAATCTGTTTGTTTGTTCAAAGTAAACATCCCAAGACTGAACACGTAAGGGCTCCAACACTCTCTTCTCTATACACCTAAACAAGCTCATCAGGTGTCTAAAAAGCAGGTATTTAGTGAACACCGATCTGTCGTTGCAATAAAAAGTCATTAATCGTTAATAAAATTCTACTTTCATACTTTTTTAATCTCTGTTTAGTATATTTTTCTTAAATTTCTTTTTCAATGTGCAGGTATCAGGAGTGTCCAACAGAAACAGAGAGGAGTCGTCTCAGCTATAAACCACCAGGAGCTTAGTGCCTAGTTAGAGGTCAGGGGTTAATGTGGTGCTAGAGGCAATACAAGACACTATCCTAAATATAACCCTTTATATGAAGTCAGGGCTGTCATTTGACCCCAGGGACTCTGGAATAGACATTTAAGAGGCGATTTGTCTCAGTTTGTTGACAGGAGACACTGATGGTCATTTTGTAATTTCAGTGGGAAACCTTATTTTCTTCAGATCCTACAGCAGAGTAAGATTTGACACTTATTGACAGCTTATTTCATTAATAAATACTGCATATTTTTTCAAGAAGGATATTTGATCAATGAAAATGATCTCAGTTATCCCCAGTTAGAGCATATAAAGAAATAAAGAAGAGGCATCTGTTGGCAATTACTGACCATGTTGCTTACAGCCCGGCAGTGTCTTTGAGAGGAACAACACTTTTCTCCTTGGCTCTGATGAAAAGCTGGCCTACAGCAAAGAAAAATTATCAGTGGCCATGTCCTGTGAGTTCAGCAGCTCCTGCACGCAGACCACCTTAACTGCTGTGAAACGCTGGCCTGATCAGAACTTCCTGTTTCCCTCTGTGTGAGCATGCACGGCTCAGTGCAAAGCAAGCAGAGGGATGCTTCGTGTTGGGATTGCTTCAGGTCGCGCAGTCAGCCAACTGTGTTGAGACAGATTGCGCTTTTGCACGGCCCTGACATCTCGGGGCCTTCTGCGTCTTGCCAAGGAGCCTTCGGAGACTTGGAGGGAAAGGAACTTGCCCGGTGAGCCTGTCTCGTCTCAGCGTCCACCGGCTCAGGCCTGCCTTTCCGGCCAGGGGCTCTTAATTGTGTCTCTGGGTGAAGTGGTAGCAGCCCAGCAGTGGGGAGGAGGAGGGGGGGCATGTATGTGTGATTTGAATAAGACCACACATACAATCACATGCAGTCACACATCTGCACACTCACAGAAATGCTGTAATCCCACGGTCTGAGTAAACGGCCATCACAGTTGCGCTTACACATGACTATTTTGGTGATGTTTGCAGTCTGCAGAACACAGAGTCCCTGAACACTGAGTCTCCTCACAGCAGGAACGAGCAGAGAGGAGACCAAAGGACTAGCTTTGGTTTAGCTAATGTCTGGATGGCTTTAGTAAAGCCAAGGGGAAGATACTTTTATAACATGACCCAACCCAGTTCAAAAGTGATGTGCAGTTTTATATTCAAGCCAATTTTCAGTGGGTTTGGTTCCTAACTTAAATCTAACCCTCATTCAGCATAAAACCAAGATCGCTAATGTTCACATCCCATATGCAGAGTTATTTTCATGGGTATACTTATAGAATACTTGAACAGAACGACCCGATGAGAATGGGTTCAGTACAGAAGAGGGGTGGGTGTGGTCATGTGACCACAGTGGGTACTTTACAGTAAATGTATAACCATTTCACAAGCAATGGCATAAACAGTTTAAAGTGTTGCTGCTTTTCAGTATTCTTCCAAAACATGGTGCAAAAAAAAATTGGTTGGATCTTGTAGGCAGCAATGATCCGTGGGTAATTTTCTTCTCACACCTCATTGTACCTGCCATAACATTTTTGCTTTTAGTCTGGATGTTTTTTTTTTGCTGCGCTACAGTACACAGATATAATTCATGTAAACTGTGGACTGTATCCTGTAATGCTGTAAACTTGCAGTACAGTGTGATCAGTAGTGGATATTTTATCTTCCAATAACTCTGATTTAGTCTGATTTTAAGAACAAACAGAACAGAATACAGACTTCAGGGGCAACTCCTCATATTTAAAAACTGTCCGGAATATTTTGGGATGTCTGGTCAACTTGTGTTTCTGTTTATACCCCTTAGCAAAGATTTTCTTTTACCTTTCATTGGTACATTTCCAAATTTTCCAGCTGAACAGCAGTGTCTGATATAGGATGGTGTGTATATAACCAGCCAGAAATAGATTTGCTGTCTCCTCCTTCCTTCTAGCCTTCGTCAGAAGACTATCCTATGACAGTGATGTCACCAAGTCTTCCTCACACCTAGCCGAAAGGATTCAGTACTGACTCGGGCTGACCGCAGTCTGGCCAGCTTCCTGTCTGACCATCCTGAGCAAACACAGAGAGACAGGCAGCAAACACGGGTGCATCCACCTGTTAACACAGCCGGGTCTCAGGGGCCAAAGACAGCAGGGGAATGGCCTCAGCACCAGAGGCAGAAATGTGAGTCTTATTGGGTCTCTTTTATTCCACAGCATGGTAGAAAAACTAAAAGACAATGCCAAAGCATCTTGATCTTCTTATCCATTTTTGTGATTTGGCTCTCCCTGCGTTGCGCAAATCGTCCTTCATTCAACCATTTTACTGTGACATCAGTTGTAAAGAATGTAACTATTAATAGATGACTCTCAAAAGCATGCCCAGACTGGTCACCGCTGTCGAGTTTTATAGTATTTGGCTCAAACTGGACATTTTTTCAGTCTGTCTCCACTTGTCAGATTCCTTAATTGGGGAAGTCCGACCACCTACGTAAATTTATCTTATGCGTGTGCATGCAGCCGGCAAACCATCGTGTTTATGTAGCGGTAATTGGTGGACAGGTTGGACGGAGGCCTGCTGTTTTCCTTAACCTCCTCTGTGGTAATTCAGAACCCGGCCAACTAGACCTTGCTTAACCCCTCGACTTTAGCCCCAATCAACACATGGATATTAGGCACCATGTAACCTCTGCCTTTGTGTATCTGAGAACTGGTTTGTGGTAAAAACCTGTCAAAATATCCCGCTCTCATTTCTGCTCGGCGACAGCAACAAGACCTCTACAGTAATTTCCAAAAATCTGTCCCAATTGCTTAAGTCTTAAATTATGTATAATTGGCCCCTGCGTTGGGTTACTGGGGGTAGCCTCCAATCATGTGCTGGGAAGTAGAAAGGGCTCTAGTCACTTCCAGCTGGTTAATGATGGTCGAACGGGTGCTTACCAACATCACACCAGTTGCCAAAGGTTAGCACGGATGAATATTAGCCTCATGTGAGGTTTATTTTACTAAACGGCACAGGCACTTATGTGTGGCAAGCCACTCTCAATTACTATGAATAATTTCACTTCTGGTACAATGCTGACTTGTCTGACCTGTCAGTTTCTTTTCGCACGACAGCACTCTGTATCATCTTACCTTTGTGAGTAAAACCTAGCATTTTGTTATTGACAACCCACTTTGTTTTCTGCTTCACAGTTTAAGA
Source organism: Acanthurus leucopareius (assembly GCA_029814765.1). NCBI lineage: Eukaryota > Metazoa > Chordata > Actinopteri > Acanthuriformes > Acanthuridae > Acanthurus > Acanthurus leucopareius. Next base: position 10,129,155 of record JAQMCX010000021.1, on the reverse strand, counting down.
TTCACTGAACTGGATGTCCTCAATATTTATTCCTAAGTGAACCCCTAGCAGTCAGCACACGCTATGTCAGTATTATCTTTTTAGTACCTGACTCACCTGTAACCTGAACTCTCTAAATAGCAATGATAACAGGCTTCTCTGCATGGGGTCACACTGCATTAGGGGTCAGGGTGAGACAGACTCTCTCTTTGTGCTTTGCCAATGAAGTTTAGGACCAGGGCTAATCAGGGGGGCGAAAGCGTACACCGCTCCAAATCAGCTCCAGCCAGGCCAGCAGAATTTATCTCAAACTTATTAACTTTGCTCAGGGCTCAAATTGAAACCAGCTCGGTCGCTCACGCGCCAGAGGTGCTGAGTGTGAGAAGTGACAGTATGATTTACAGGGGAAACCGTGCCGCAGATGCTGCAGACTCGGCTGACCCGAGGTCTTGTTGAGGGGGGGAGTGAAGTGAATTTAAATTACACAGTAAACCCTGTAAGCCTAAGGAGTGATTGCTCTGTTAGTCTTGAAGTGACAGAATACTTACAGAGCAGCGAGCTTATGATGTATGATGACTGTGTGAGTGTTAGTGCCAATCTCAGCACATAGTTAAAGTCATGCTGGTCAGACCAGTGGAGAGCAGAGGAGCCTGGAGGATAGAGTGAGATACCATGTGTCCCAAACAAGTGATGATCAAGACACTGAAGCCCTAGCTGCTCTGTGTTGAAGGTGATGTTGAAAAATCAGCTTTATTGTACAAACAAAGGTATATTGTTACAATAATTTAGAAATAGAAACCCCCAAGTACATATAATTTAATAGCATGGAACAGACAGAGGTATGACTTAACTGAAGAGAAAATATTTAATTTCATTCATAAAACACATGAATGATGTTTTCATATCACATTAATGACAACAATTTTCCTGATATAGGTCAGAGACCTAATTAAATCAATGTGTTCAACTGTATAACAGAAAATGTTAAAGTTAAAAGCTGAAAAGTGACAAGTTGGCATTTTTTTTTATCTTGTTTTTTATATCAGAAGTTGCCGGCCCTTAAGTGATTGTTGTATTGAGAGAATGTAACAGCTTTTTGGTCAATAAAAAGTTACACATTTTTAAAGGGAAAATTAGCTTCCATTGAACTCTGGGAATTTTTATTATTTTATTTTAGTGAATACTATTAGTGTAGTTTTTTCTCTCTGAAATTTCCCTATAATTTGTCCAGAGCTCAGTGGCTGGAAATTAAACTGACACTTGTTGATTTTTGACCAAAATCAGCATCACTTTAACTGTTCTCTTTGGGCTTCTAACTAACTTTGACAAAAATAGATGACTACTTTCACTGAAAACAGTTTTTCTGCCTTATGAACTAAAACAGTAACGTTTGATTTTTCTTTAACCTTAATTAAGAACGAAGACAAAGAACAAAGTGTGTTTTGTCCTGAAGTCGCAGATGCCCTCACATCCCTATCTGCCGCATAAAGTTTCACTGAGTGACGTTTTTTTAATTGTTTCTGACTTACAAGAGAGCCTTAAACATATAAGACTGTCTTATTTTAAACGTCATGTCCACCAATACTGAGGATGTGTCTGCAGATGGCCCTCATAGAAAATGCTTATGAATCCTCTCTTGTTTGTATGACCTTACAGCAGTAGTAGTCTGATAGTGAATGTATGTGTTTGTGTGTGTGCGTGTCTCGGTCTGTGGGAGCTTGCCTGCGTGCATGCTCATCCCTCCCCTCTTCCTGGGCTTTGTTAGGCCAGGTGTGCCTATTCTCAGCGCAGTGCCCGGGGAGCCGTGAGAACCCAATCGCCGGCCCTTCTCTCCCTCCTCTATCTGATTTATTTCAACCTCTATGGCATTTTAGCAAACAAAAGTACCGCTCAATATTGATCTGGATCTCTCCCATTTCCCCACTACTCTCCCTTTGTTTTGCTCAGGTCTAGGGTGGCTGCTTTAAATCAGGCCCTCCTGACGTTTGCTTAATGTCTAATTAGCCATGGGTGGGCATGGCCTTTGATTATAGGAAGTGCCTGGAGGTGGGGCTGCAAAGACGACTGAATTTTGACAAAACACCCCAGACTGATCAATCATTGCCTGACACATTGTTTTGTCCTTAATTCCAGAGTGCTCGGTTTAGGGATATGTCCTCTTGGTCACCTTGTTCTGAGCTCAAATGATGTGATTTCCTCTCATCAGCCCATGTGCCACTTTTCCTGAGCTGTGGTGCATGTCTCTAGCTCCACTTACACTGACTCCAGGCTGTGCCGCCATCGGCTCATCAATCTGGAGTGCACTGAGTCGATACATACCCTCATTTTTAGCAATGCACAATCAAATTGATCTAATTTTAACAAATAAAAGTCATGAATATGAGTCTCATTGCCTGATCTGTTTGTCTCTTTGTCAGCAAATGTTTGGGCACTTATGAAAAAGTATGAGTTATGTATATTGTTTTTACCTAAAAACACTTAAAACCATAAAGCCTGAAACATCAGGCTCTATAGTTTTTAAAAAAAGACCTTCATTGGTTTTGTATTAAGAGGTTCTGGATGAAGAGCATTAAAAATAAAGCTTTCTCACTGCACCTCCAACAGTCTTCAAGGCTTCCCCCCTCCATCCCAAACACTGGCCAGATGGCCGGAAAGTTGACTTTATTTAAATTTGGTAATTCCGGCTCTTTTCCACCACCCCACCCCACCCCCACAACGCCCTGCTTCCACCCCACCGTCACTCCTCCGCCTCTCTATCTCCTCTCTGAAGATCACGGCAGTGGTGTGCCAGCGGGTAACAGCCTCAGCTTAGAGTGGACATGTGAGAATGACACGGTGATGACATGCTGCTGTGGAAGAGATTAAGAGAGCCCGACGCTCACAGAGAGGGAAGTGAAAAAGGCTCAAACAATAGGTTCACTCTGAACAGAGTAATGAAGAGATAGATGTTTATTTTTTAAAATTATTTTGATGATGACTATGTGAAGAAAAGATAAACAGCATCTCTGAAACTGTGCAAAAACATATTAAAAAGTGACAAAACAGCAACCTCTTTAAGCCTCTGTGGCTACTGTGCTACAGTGTCTGTTACACATGATTACTGCTCCTGTCTCTCATTGTCTATTTAAGCTAGCATCCCACCTGCAGCCCACACTTCAGTGGGTACCTTTCATCTTGCTATCCTCCTTTCCACCAAGACCCCACACTGACAGAGTAATGTCCCTTATTACAGCCCTCATTAAAATGAGGGTCATGGGTCAACCAGCAGGCCAGAGGACATCAGACCATCATCATTAAGGCTATTTGCAGGCATGTGATCATCCTCCTTTCTTAGAAAATAACCTGGTTAGTATTTATTTGCTTTTTATTACATATTCAACAGCAGTTCTACAGGAATGCTTATGGAAATCAGGTCTTCTACAAGAAGCAGAGAGTCCGAGTTTATAACAAAGCCTCTGACATCATTTCGGAGTGCCATGAGACCCCCTTGTGCTCGTCTTCCTCTGTCACTCTTTCAATGCTCCCCACCTTAGCAGGTCTGTCTTTTAAGCAACCCCTTTTCAGTAAAGAGAGTAGCCCACTTCAGTAGTCCTCCACTGTGTAGCCACCTGAGAAGGAAACTGAATATAAATCCCCGACAATGGGCAGGGTGCTGGGGGAATAGGCCAAAACGGCCATTTATCAGGTGCACCTTCATGGCCTCCACACAGTTCCCACACATATCACCGAAACTGGTGGCCTGCCCTAGAGAGTAGCCCTGAATCACCATCGAAGATCAAGTAGCGATCAATTAATGGGAGAACAAGGCGTCCGCTGGGGGGATGTCCAGTGTCCCACCCTCCCCTGCTTTGACTCATAGAAGTGCCCATTTGCAACTCTATCTGTGAGGCTGCTCCATGTCAATGCGTGCGGGGCTGGGGGGGGGGTGGAGATATTATCGGGGTGACTGTGAGAACCGGCGCTGGCATTTTCACCAGGCCGATCTTTGTTTGCGTGAGTGAGGGCCGATTGGCTGCGCGTTGATGAGGTCACCTGGCAAAGCAGCAAGGGGTCCCGTACCTATTGTTCACCTAAAACAGAGGGATGAGAACTGGGTTGAGAATCTGCAGCTCTGTGAACACACACCAGACAGGTAACTTAATGGCTGTTTTTTGGCTGGACATCATGTGAAATAATGAATATTTTCCTCTTACATAACATCAGTCCGACGTATACAGCCAACTATGTGGAGTCCAGGTCTGTTTGACATTCCTCTCCTATCTGGTCAGAAGGAAAACATGTTTGCTCATGGCTGACTGCTAGTGATATGCCAGCATTGATCAGTGTGTGTGACTTTGCTAATTGCATTCTTGTCCATGTGCAAACAGACTTAATCCTGACCACTGATAAAGTCATAAAAGCAAATCATACCAGAACAACACTGTCAGCTAGCTTAAATTAATGCTGTACTGATACACTAAAAAAACAGTAAATCATGATGGTTAACACCTGATAATCTGATGTATAATCCTGATAAAGCCTAAACATTTTCCTGTAGTTTGTGCAGTTTGCTCCTAAAACAGATGCTGACGGGTTTGTGTCCATATTGTGGGTTTTCTTTATGAGGCTGAGAATGTGGTAAAAGGGTATTCATAGCTTTTCCAACTCAAGCAGCTCCCCAGTGGCAGTATAGCCACCTCTGAAAGCCCCAGCAGTGAATAAAACTGTAAGGTATAAACAGCCTTATATAACTTCACACCCTCCAATATCATTGGAACATTTTTTTTTTTAACTTTAAGTAACCAGGGAGCCTCATTAATGCAGTGATTGATGGCTAAACTGTTCTCTCAAGGATACTTTTATTAAACAGGGAGTAAAATCGCAGTGATTCTGCCCTTATGAGGATGCACAACACACATAATTTATGTCCCATAAGAAGTCATTTTTACAATAGTTGCACTGCTGACACAGTTAAATGGCTACATTAATTATCTAAGAGCTACACCTATTTCTTGGCATTTACTGCAAGTTGAAGAGCCCATTCATAAAATTCACCTTTTAACCCAGCTGGTTAAATGGATCCTTTCTTTTCAGGGCTCTGTGTTCTCCTTTCCCTTCACCATCAGCCGACCATGGAGTGATGGGCAACTAAACCTGCAATTACTGTGACCAGACAACCCCAACAAACTGGCCTCTAATCACCACTATCAACCAAAACGGGAAGGGGTTGGGGGGTTGGGGGGTCTTGAGAAGAACCTGGTCTGCCCCCTCCCTCGCTTTGCCACCACCCCCCTAAGACCAAAGGAGAATTGCGAAAGGAATCCTGCATCAGTAAACAAGGGAGCTCTTCAGGTCTTTTGGGGGCTTCCCTCTGTTTTCATTGAATCAAAGTACGTTAAGGGCTCAGTCGAGCTCTGCCCATGGCTGTTATGACAGCAAGGTAGATACCTTCTCAAACCACCTGTGACACTGAGCCCAAACACAACCTTTTAACCCGGGGTCACATCCACCATACCACACAGAAAACCATGACGTATGATCAGCCTCTTTTGAAAACTGTAAAGCATAAAAATCACGAGATTGAATCAGTCCTGATAAATATGATTCAGGTGCACCTTTACAATTTAATTTGGTCCACATCAGATTTGAGATATTTAAGATAAGATACATTTTGTGAATTCGCATCACACATTCCAGTATCCAAGGTGTGTTTCGCACACTCAAAATCCTAATTGGCGTATAGTTTTTAACTCATATACCTAATATTTTTAGCTTTCTTTCTTTTCTTTGTGAGCAAACTTGATTTCCCAGTTCATTTAAATTTATAAGAGTCAAGCAAATGGAATATACATATATGTACCTTTTTGGAAAGGGCAGTTTTATGGCAACAAAAACAGAATCTGTGGTCTCAACAGTCCAGGTTTGATGCAAACGCCTGTGGAACCTTTTATGCAACCTGGCGTCCAGGAGATTTATAATAATATTTTGCTTTCCACCCTTTTGAGCCTTTTAGCCCTAGCTAAAGGAAAAGTGCTAGCTCCAAAAAAACCACACAGAAGAACGAAAAATCCACAGGGTCAAATGTCCGGAGTGGGCCATTTGCCAGCTCTGTTCCACAAGCAGGATGCTCACACACAGACTGGCTCCAGCCTCCCAATCCTTCAGAAACATATGAAAACAGAAACAAATCCCACCACGAGGGCTAGCACCAACGGGCCATGAGAATATAAGAGGCTGCTTTAGTGCAGAACACCGTGGATCGCCCAAGAAGATTAGCCTCTGTGCTGCAGGGGCTCGTGTAAATCTCCTTCTAATTGGCAAGGGAATTTGATTTGACTCATGCACTGTGAGAGGCCAGCGCTCATTATTGCTGCCCAGTTAATGCATAAACAGAGGTCTCAGCAGGTCCCCACTAAGTGGTAACAATGATCAGATATGAGCCTCTTGGTCTGTGAGGTTGCTCTTACAGAAGTTAATTGTTCTAACTTTATTGAGCAGCTCTGATAACATTGCAGTTTAAAGTTTGCTCAATCTGTTGGATTTTAGAGACTAATTTTATGCTAAATGAGGTTTTTCTGTCACAGTCAATTCACCTAAAAAACTGTATATTTGAATGTGGGTCAAAATGTCAGTGGAAGTAAATGTTAAATCAGAGGTCATTTGGAGTTTGCAACTGATGAAAACAAAAACTGTGATATTTATAATAGATTATCAAATTGATTTTATTTTTTTTAATTTGTTGGATATGGTAACACAGGCTTTTAAAGGCATCATCTAATCCTTGCATGTGGATATAAATATTGCAGTAAGAGACCTACTGCATCTGTCCAGTGGTTGCATCTCACTGTAAAATTCTCTATTTTTTTTTTCTTTCCCTTTATCTGCAGAGCAGTACTCATGAAAAAAAAAGTTCATATTGATAGAATCCATGATTATTATTATCATATACAGTATGCAATCTTGCCCTTTCTTTCTGCATGAAATGATGAAGAATCTTAGACAATATGATTATCTTAATGTGGAAGTAGAAAACATCCTGAGCGACTTCCTTACAGTCTTAGGCTGAAGGAATGTTATCAGCGGGGATGAGGGGGAGTGCTTTTGTTCCTGTCTGTCCACCTGCAGTGGGCTAAACAGGTTCCTCATGGCTCTCAGTGTGATTATAGGTACTCTCAAAGAACATGATTTAAGATTGGTTACTAATTTGACAAAATTGAGGCCAGTAAGTAGCAGGACACAGCAGGTTCTGGCCCTCTGGTTAATGGCGATCATGCTGGGACTGCCACAGGCAACAGCAAGGGTCACAAGGGAAGACGTGGGCAGCTCCTGGAGACTGTCTCGGAGCCAACCACCCACCCTTGGGCTCTGTGGGGTGGAGGGACGAGGGCACAATAATCCAGGATCCATTAAAGTGTGACTGATGCCATTCTTTTTGGGTCTTATGACTGGATATCTTGCCTATGGCAGCTTGGGACAGGACAGACAGACAGACAGACCCACAGCAGGCTGCTCGCCATCCAGATCCTGGCCTTCAGACACTGACCTCACAGTGGAATCTACTCTGCTGCCAAATTAATTTTTCCATTTCACTAATGGGTGATCTCAGTGTATACCAATAACACGTTTAATATGACAGCTTGTCAGGATGGCAAATGAAAGTCAAACTCTGAGGCTCAATCAAATATCGACACACCCTGCTGTGAGCCGAAAGGTATTTGTTATGAGTTTATTTTGTGTGTGTGTGTGTGTGTGTGTGGGTGGGTGTGTATGTGTGTTACATTCCTGAATAAGTTATCTGGAATTAACTGTTCCTAAGTACCATGTAGCGCATTACAACATGCAATTTATTTTAATAGTGTAAACAAACAGGATTTGCTCGAGCTGCTGCTTGTGGTATGAACAGCTCATGATTAAATCTGTAACTACCAGTGGGTGGTATATCCTACCTTTCATCACCGGCCAATATTCTACGTCTGGCTAAAGATTTGGCCCAAGATGAGGGGTGACAGGCATCAGGATAAGACTTGCTGACCACCAGACTGAGGACAAGATCCTGCAAAGCCCCAGGATCTGTTGGAAACCAAACCCTGGCTATCTGCTCGTAAATAAAGGATATAACTCTTTATGCAGGGTACTTGGAAATAAAGTTAAGTCAAACTATAACTATGCAATTATTTAAAATGCAGGGAGGAGTTGCAGGGCTTACTTTTTATGTGCCTTATGGTATTTTTTTGTAATTAGGACTGTTAAAAATATCTCTTCCACAAAAAATAATGTGCATGGAAAATCTTTTTCATTACCACGACAGTGTAAATATTTACAGTTACATTTATTGTACAATGCGGCTCTGAACTGACAGCCTCCTTTTTCTTTCCCTAATGTTTTTACTTTTATGAGAATTCTTCCCAGCAGGATCACAACTCAGATCTGCTTAAGCAGCTATATGGTCTCATCCTCGTAAGCCCTGATAAAGGGGTTTCACTCCCCAAATCCTGTTTAAGCCAAGCTGTGCTGAGCTGCCCCCTAGATGATCATTTTGAGCCCTGAGGAAGCTGAGAGGTCTCTCCCCAGACGGTCAGCTGAAGTGTCTCTTTAATGGTTAATGTCCCCACCTGTGGTGCCCCTGCATGAGCCAATTGCTCAGGTCCTGGTTATGCATTGACTTGTATTAAATGGTTGGTTGGTGGGAAGCTCCTTCAGGCTATGACTCTCACATGGGGTGCTGATCCATTTCACCAGAGGTGTGGCACCCCGCTGGTCCAAGGCTAACTAGCACAGTCACTAATGGATTAAATGTGCATCACATGAAAGTCAGCAACATTAGTGATTTACACCACTCTCCTGTTGCTGCTACAGAATGAGGATAACTGGGAATGACTTGGACTGTGTAAGAGAGACCTCTGTTGAGATGATTCTGAAACATGCAGGAGTAACTCTAGTAGTCTGATCACATCATTAGGCTTTGACCCTCCTGACCCCAGACTCTGGGAGACCGAGCTGTAACCAAGGGAACTGATGCAACGATGAGAACCTGAGTAGGACCCAGTCTGAGAGCTGAAGCCACTGGTGTAGATAATGCTAATGAACAGTCATGCAGTGAAACAAAATGGCTTAATTGTACTGGATTCATCTCGTGCTGAGCCACAAAGGCTAGGGGGAGGTTACGCTTCCAAATGTAGATTATTGTAATCCTCCAGTAATTACTGAGCCACATCTTCTCATGGGAGCAGTGAGGCACATGAGAGGAGTGGACTCTGCATTCTTATTTAATATGGCAGCCACTGTTGACAAACTGCTGCAACCAAAAAGCCACCCAAAAAGCTGCATAAAACACATTACGTGTCACTTAGACAATGCATATTAATGTGGTCCATACAGAGCCTTCTGGGGAGGTAGGCAACTGTGAAAGTCCATGTCAACAGAGCTGAAAGCGCTGACTGCTTTATGAGGCCTTGTTGTATCTCGGAAAGTTAGAGCTATAATGTGTTTTTATAATGCTTGCCCACGCCACAATGGCTTTTGCTTTAGGCCTTTTCAATGCCTTGAAAATGTTACGCTTCTATTCTCCCTCTGAAGCCACAGAAAGCGCACTTGGCCAGGCCTGCCCTTTCTGGCTTTTGACAGGAAGCTCATGATTTTAAATGTACGGCTCATGCATAATGAATGAGACTGCACAGGATGTGAGGGCAGTGCATCCAGAGAGCACCTGGGCCAAACAAAGATGCCCTTTCTGCCATGGGATTTGTGCCCTGGTACCCGCTGTCACCAGCGCCCGGCTCGCACCCAGCTGCGAAGCATTCAAGCTCACCACGCACATTCATCTCATCAAAGTTGACTCCAAAAAGTGACACTGTCCACTCAGACATAAAGAGCTCTTTATGGGGTTATTAATGATAGGCTGAAAGCTGTGGACAAATGTTTTGGGGACAAGTTTGTTACTGTGGCTGAGCGACGCTTTGTTTTATTCCAATGCCGGTTCAGTCGGGGAGCATCCACTGCAACAGTGAAACGGTCTGTGGGCGTTTAATGTGTCAGAAAGCACATCTGAATGTCACAGTGTTGCAGAACGTCTCGTATCTTTTTGTCTCTGTTTCAAAAGTCATTGCTCATACAACCTTATCTCCAATGCTACCACAGATTTTGCAAGGACAAGGAATAACTTGTAATTATTCTGGAAGGCTTCAGACCTTTTAGTGACAAGTGATCATCAGCATGAATCTCGGAGTTGACCCCTCCGCATGACACAATCTTGTCTGGTCCTGTTCTATAGACAATGCCAATGAGGCTGAAAGGAATAATTAGCATCGTCTGGGCTTTCATTTAGCCCCCCGACTGAACAAATGATAAATGATTAATATATGCATCCCACAAGACAAAAAACAAAAACGCCTTGGTCGCTACAAACAACCCCACACAACAACAATTTATTTGTGAGCATGTGCGTGCGTGCTTGTGTGCGTGTGTGTGCAGACACAGCCGACTTGGCATGGAATGACCCAGTGGTATTGTTGCAGTGTTTTCAGCCTCAAGCATGGCAAGATTTATGCCGATGGGGGTGTGTTGGAATCCAGGCTCTCTCATCCAGCCCAGCTGCATAGAGAACAAAACCAAAGGCCCAGCTGCAGATATTAGCATGGGCAGGCTCTCTCTCTCTCTTTCCCTCTCTCTCCTCCGCTCTCTCTCTCTCTCTCCTTCTCTCTCAGTCCATGTGCCCCCATCCCACAACTCTGTCACATGCCCATAGGGCTTTTGTGCCTCACTCTGTTGTTATGGTAATGACTCAGCCCACAAGAGAGGAGAAAAAGGAGAGATGTTAAAAGTTGATTGCAGACAAAATTGAAAGACAGAAAACCAATAGGAAACAAAGGCAGGGCAAAATATAAAAGAATTCTTAATTAATTATTGAGTTTTACTTGGAAAGTCAAGTTAGTGCAGCCAAGCAAATGCACTGACATCTTAGCATTATAACACACACATACAAACAGCCCCACAATAGATGCAAACAACCCTTTCCTATGCTGCATGACTAACATGTGGACTGCCTGTGCCTGTTTTAAATGTAAACAGTATAAATGTGAATACATTATGTAATTTTGGAGGGATGCTCATTTTCTCATCTGGGTAGCTTTAGTCCACTGACCTGCCTGAGTTCTGTGGACTTATAGCACAGATTACATGTGACACTGACCATCTGGGTTTAGTTACCAGTGAAAAAACTCAAGAGAACCCAAACAAAAATTTATTACATTTTCTTTTTGTTTCTCAGAGCTTTGTCAGCTGTGACAAACTCCAGTATGCAGCGGTAAAACACAGAATCTGTAACAGGAGCGGTGAAGTTTAGTATCACTTTAGCAAAACTGCCAAAGTAGTGTAAAGTAAATGAAACACACTCCTGCTATTGTTATCATTCCCACCTTTTCCCTGTGTTTTCGTCTGGCCTCAAAGACTGTGATTTCACTGATATTTTACATGGAGAGACCTGCCACAGACTGGCCATGAGAGTGTGTGTGTATCTGCGTGTGTGTTTGCATTTTTGAGGGAAACGGCAGAGCTCCATTAGGTCTGGAAGCTCTCAGTGAAGGATCCAACTCTCTGTGGTCTAACACGTGTTGTTCTGCTTTGCTGAGGAGCAGGTAACAGACACACAGCCTTCATCTACCTGTGACTTATGGTCATCTCACTGTGCACAGACAGCGTTTCTACTTTCTACAATGACTTTTCCTTTGTAATGGCCATCAGTAATGCAATTTCTATGACATATTCTACAGTTAAAGACACTGAAACTGTCCATATAACTGTCAAAAATATCTTTTTTTACTTTCTACTTTTGTTGAGAGCTTTGCTTGATGTGTGGAAAAACTAGGAGACACATTGAATCTCTATGACCTGCACTGCTCATGTGTTCCTGTGCGGCTGCTCCGCAACACACATGGGCTGCTCTGATAGGCAGTTACTCCTATGATCGTTGTGAGTAAAGCTTATCCTAAAGTCTCCTTAATCTCTCACATTGCAATTGTAGTGCTTTCTTCTAGCAGCATAAGCATGATCATGCAACTAGCCAAACCAAGCACTGGTTTAAGCTTGACTCACTCTTCACCACACACACCCAGACACACACAGAGTTACTGCTTTTTCCACTGCCCAATCACCCACTGCTGGTTGGCAGGTCGGACAACTTACTTGTGCCACTGCAGCCTTGCTGTATTACAACGGTCAGACAGATGGCTGTATGAAAGGGGACTCCCTCTGTGTGGCCTAAAAAGTCCTGGCAACTGACAGCTACTAAATGCAGCGATGGCGAAAGGACTATTTTCAGGCTCCTGACCTCACTTATAGTAAATGCATGTAAGTGTCGCATGAATGTGATGTATACGCTCCTTTGCCCAGACATGAGTAAAGATTTCCCATTTGTTCGGTCTGACCTTTTCACCAGAATGAGTGCATTTGAATGCATGTTCACAGTCCTGAGACATTCTCATATGAGTGCGATATACTGCATGTGGTACAGGCACATAAACATACTCATGCACAGATGTATGCATGCACACATATTGTAAGTATAACATAGTAATATACTTTCCAGTGACGTAACTGTTTTGACAGCATATATACATGCAATGTGTATATTTAATTTTTTTTCTTTCTTCTTCCAGCGTCTACCTCTTTCTTTCTTGCTTGCTTGCTTTCTTTCCTTATTTCTTTCTTTTTATTTTGGGAATCTGCAAACACTTAGCTAAATAAATCAGCATTTCTGTAAATAAACATATTTGGACACTTTTTTTTTTAGCTAATCGCTCAGCCTGTACAGTAGTCAGACGTTTAAACTTAAGCAACACAATTAGATTAAACAATTAGATGTGTCACTCACTGACTGTTTATTGACCTTAGATGGGCCACAGGGATAGGGAGAAATCCATGTTTTAAAAGCATACCTTGGCTAAACTCAATCCATTTCCTAATTCAGAGGTATTTATCTGTTGGCGTCAGCCAGGGACACTTAAGTCTTGTGGGGCAACGTTTGTCAAAATAAATTTTCCCATGCAAGGCTAGTGGAGAGTGACAAGTGTGTATTTAATAAACCCTGATTTGTTTACTGACTGAGCACTTAAGACCGTAGGCTCCCCAAGCAATGACAGCCTGGACAACAGTCAAATGCATGTTGGGATGCAGTGCTACTCTCCATGAGTAAATTGGAGTAATGAGACAGTCCTGAACAGTCATTATATTCTGCGCATGTTTCGGACTTAGAGGTGAATGTGACTCCCATGGTGCCTCAGTAGTCAATTATAAATACATGAGGCTGATGCAAGAGCTTGCAAGTTACGATGTTGGTTTTATATTTGCTCTCCTCTCCTCTCTCCTTTGTTGCAGTGTGATACAGCTCTGACTTTGGACTTTGTGACTCTCAGGCCACAGCAGAGATCTCTTTAAGTGGTACGAGTACTGATAAGGAGACATGCCTGAGCTGCGTTCCAGCATTGATGTCCCTGTACAGTAACACCTGGAATTACAAGTCATGTTTGACGCTTTATTTAGGATTAATATTATATGTGTGCATGCACAATGCATATTTCCATTCACAAAATTTCTTGCTTTCCTTGCTCTGCTACAGTAATACCACTCTTCCAATGCAAATAGACCAATGCCTTTTATTGCCTTACTGAGCCCATTGGTTGTAAGAGCGTTAATCCTAGTCCAAGTGTACACGTATTTCTTAAAACAGGTTGTTTTGTCCTTAATTTTGCATCACTTCAAGCCTTAATGAAATTTTTATACTTTGGCAAAAAAATGTACCTCCTGTATATTGTTGTCACAAGATTAAAACTAAAGTTCCCAAGTCTGCATTACAACACTGCAAAAAAGTGTTTGAATGCACTCTTTGACCCAAGGTCTTTCAGGAAGTCCATTTTTATTGACCTAAAACTAAGTTTGTGTGTGTAAAAAAAAAAAGGCTAAAAAGCATAGAAAAGCTATATTTTGAACAATTTTCCTGGTGTGATTGAACTAGGCCTAAAAAATTTGGCCACTGCTACTGATTGTGTTGTATTGGTGAAAGAATGTTGCCATAAACAAGTAAATAAAGAGAAAGTCAGCATTTACTGTAAAGTCAAAGAGGTCCTATTACAGTCCTCTCTTATTTGTCTTGTTGTTTGGTACCAATTTAAAGGGTTTATTTTTTTAGAGCCTCATTAAGACCCGACCTGAAAGGCACTACCTAGTTGTCAGTCCATCTACACTGACTCCAAATTTAAATTCCTAGTCTTCTCATGCACTGAAACATAAATATATACTGTATTTTAAACATAAAATTAAATGCAGCACCCATAAAAATAAGTAGTAACAGTATATCAGATACTGGCATTGTTATTTTTGGTGTTTTGAACTGAATAGCACAGTTTTGTGAGCATTCCTTTTGTTATGAGTCATCAACTTGCATATTTAAATTGATTTAATCATCCACATATTGTAAATGTAAACCACAGTGCTTAATGTTGCAAGCTCTTGAAATATACATCCAGTATTGGTGCATATAGGCCTTACCATACGGCCCAATTTAAGACAGACAATATCCACCAACATATGGAGAGCTGACCACTGAGGTGCCCTTCCACTCAAGAGGACAGACAAACAGGAGGAGATTTACTGCTCTAATCAAAGCCCTGCCGGCTGCTGGAAATCGACCGTGAATGACGTCATCAACCTGTCCTCACACTGATGGTCTGATTTATAAAGAGTTCAGGAAGTTTGAGCTACAAAAAAAATAAAAAGACACTCTTTCACAGTCCAACACAGAATGTACAGAGTGAAAATTCTTCGTCTCTTGATACTAAGCTGAATCTCTCTTGTCTTGGTACAACTTTTGCATGTTTCTTCAACACTAGCCTTTCTAAAATGGGGTCCAGTTACGGGCGTTTATCACACCTTATACACAGGGGCATGGGGGAAGGAGTGTTAGCATCGAGCTAAGCCAACACATCGGTAATTTGCTTTTATTTTATGAGAGCTGAAGCCAAAGATATTTACAATAAAGCTTATCCAGTAGAAGAAATTAGACATGTGTTTCTGTTTGGTAACAGGGTAATAACACAGCTCATTAGCTTGTAGCCTACATGTTCTCCTCACAGGATATTTGATCCACTTTTGGCTAAAACATGTCAAGAGGTGTTTAAGTATTTCTGTTGCACTGTTTCCACGTTTGAGGTGAAGCAAGTAGAAGTGAATTTGCCCTCGCATGTGATGATGCTTATGTTTATGTGGTGTCTGTGCAACATCAAGCACAGGCTCCTGAAACACCTTTATCCCCTCTGAGCATACAGGAAACCCAGAACACTCTTCAAGTCCCTGGGTGGAAGAAGACTAATTTGGTTTCTTGCTATGAGATGATGGATGAATTGTGGTAAGTTTGCAAACGCAGTCATGCTTTGGGTTTTAATAAACAATTTAGACCCTGGAGGATATTCCGGAGAAATACTGGAGAAGCTTTGGAAGAATTGAGGCCCATTTTGTCATATGCAAGTGCCTTCTTGAAATCCAAGATTTTTTTTTTTTTTAAAACTAATCCTAAAACTCTCTGTAAAATTGCTGGTTCCTAAATTCCACATCATAAAGTAAATGCCCCCAAATTCAAAATGTGCTTTTCCAAACATTCGGAGCCCCGCTCAAAGATGTCCTGAGGTGGTAATGAATGGAATGTAAATGGATAATGTTTTTATGGGAGTGTAGTTGTGTTGGACTGAGAGCAAACCAAACACTGGCCAAGCTTTCCTGGCAGGAACCTTTTATTGGTATTCAATGATAATTAAAAAGCGTGACTTATGCGCAGGCTCACTTAGTCTTTTAGAGAGAAGCAAAGACGAACTGTAAATAAAGGGAAATTAATTAAATGTAAGGCAGTTTAGTGTGGCGCCATGGAAAGGGTACACAACTTCAAAACATGCCAAATTCTACATGAATCAAGTCGAGGGCGATCTGTCATATATTGCCTCATTTTGACAGGACATATACAGTTTCAGTGACGTGACTGAGCAATTGAGACAAATTGAGCAGAGTTCACAAGGTAAACACAAGAGAGTCTCGGGACATTTTTTTGTTGTTTTTGTTTTTAGATCTGTGCATTGCCCAGCGGGTTGACATGTATTTTCTGTAAACAAAGGGTCTCACGTTCGAGCACATGAGTCCTGCTTTCAAAGGGGAAGTCTACAGTGAAGCTAGCCAGCATGGTGCCTCGGTGCTCATTACACCGCAGGTCATTTCGCACTTAACAGCATTGTTATGCTGTGGAGAATCACATAATACAAACAGCATTTTTTGGTTGTTTAGCTTTTGCTTTTAAATTTTTTTATTCAAACTGTTTTTGAGTGTGTTACACTGTTGAGTAGTAGTACAAAATCAGGTGCACATACAGTAACTCTCACTAATATTATAAATTATCATTACCTTATGTAAGAAAAGATACTGTAAAATTTGCCACATTGGATAATTTGACATATAACTCAGGTATAGAAAAATATTATTTTGATCTAAAATATTGAGAATTCTAGTTATGTTATTACAATGTTTGTCTAGTTATAATAAAACAACACTATACATTATATTTTTATATATTAGATAGTCCTTTTTACCCTCAGAGGTATAAAAACATGAAGGCAAGAGAACTCATGGCTCGAAGTGTCTGATTGGGCCCTCAACAATGATTGTGGTCTGAACGGCTTCACAAAGCCCAGAGCCAGTTTGTTTAAACCAAACTAATCCGAGCGTGGAGGCAGGACACTGAAATTGCAGGCCTCCTGAAAGGTGATCTGGCGACAGAACCACAGTCCAGGGGCCGAAGTTTACACACAGGATAAATAAAAATAATGAAGAACAAAATGACAGTGCCGGTTGCTCAGTAATGGTGCATTTATCTTTAGCAGACAGAACTGTTTATTGTTATCATGCTTTTATCTGCTCTGCTGTAAGTTTACCCCCCGAAAAATTAGCATTTTAAATGCACTGATATGTTATTTATTTAAAATGTTAGATTGACATTTCTAAAATAAAGAAGAGAAAGAGGAAAAACAGGTCATTTTAAATTTGAGAGTCCAAATATAAGCAAGAAAAAAAAGCATTTTAAAACAGGAAAAGAGGATTTTTACTTCAAACTAATAGTAGAATTTTAATTTCAAGGCTTTGAGAAATAAAATTTTCTAGGAATTCTTTATATTTGGGGTGACTTCGCTCTCTCTCCATTAGACAATTAGACCTGACAACCCTGTCCTGCATGTCTGCACCAGCAGTGTGGTAATCAGCAGTGTCTGTGCAAACCACAGTATGGATTTCAACCCCGGAGTGCTGAGGACTTCCATTGCTCACATGTGGCGCAGAACACCTCTGCCAGGCCTGTCAGTTCCTGTTCCAGGCCACTGCTGCCTAAATGGATCCTGATTGGCTATTTGGACAGGGAAGTGTGCAAAAGGTTGACATATGAGAGGTTGAATAACTGCTGCTCCCTTATTTCACACTGTAGAGAGAAACATTGGGAGAAAAAGATGAAATGCGTGTAAACTACATGTAATCCAATATGCCCGAGTTGATCTTTTTTGTCATTTTTAATCGATTTTCATATACTAGAGTCTAATCTTCCTCTCTGCTGTGGGATGTTGTGACATTTTGATACGATCAATGCTACTGATGGCGTGAAATTTGTGCTGCTTTGTCCAAATGTTTTTACTTTTTGTTTGGTGCATGATGGACGTGTTGTTGCAGAATAAGTTTCTTTGTCCTTCCAAGAGATTTTTCTACCTGGCATCTTTACTAAGGACATTTAAAAACAATCATATTACATACTTTAGGAGCGAAGCTCTCATGAAGCAACTGAACGTGAATATAACTCTAGCTGCATAATAGCAATTTGTAATCCAAGGGAGAGATATGATTATCAAGTAACATGGGAGACTTGTTATCGACTTGTTGATTGTCTGTGTTACAGGATCATGGATTTACAACCTCATCTGTTTCCTTCCAGGCTGCTGTGAAAGGCCTTGACCTATTTACTCAGCTTTTTGTTGTTGCAATGTGTTGTTACAGTCATTCTCCACACCAAACACTAAACAGATCCGAAGTATTGTTGAAAGAAGCATAACCCACAGCCTCTTAGGCCCTCCAAATGGCATCACCACTGCAATGAGACAGCCTCCGGGTTGGAAAATCTAGAGTTACTTCAAGGACTGACAACTCGGCAATAGTCTTATCACTTACTGTAGAGGAAACACACAGCAGAACCTGATGCCATAACACATAAACAAAACAGTCCACACCTATAAGATATTGTTTCTTGAAGAGAGAAATGAAGATGACATTGTGTTTTCTTTTTGATCACAATTATGGTAATGAGGTGATGCCAAATCTGTGTGACAAAGAAAAACAAGCTTGTCACCTTATTGTGCCTCTACCCAGAATCCTCTAGTGTGCAGGAGTGGCCTCTGTTGTCCTTTGGTTGATCCTGCTCGTCATTGTTTGAGCCTGTGCACAGACTGATGCAGACTGTCTGATCAGGTCATCAGGAGCCACAGAGGAGACGTTGGTACTGGAACATCTTCCATGACAGGCTGGTATTTGCTGTTCCAATGGAGGGAATGTGGAAATACATGTTTGGCATCTATGAAGGTTATTCAGTCACAAGAACAGGATATACTGTAATTAAATTGCTGTCTCATGGTCAGCATGCAGAACTTGCCACTCTGTGAGGTGACAAAATGGAACATGAACTGTCAAAAGTTTGGCGCAAAACAAGAAGCAAAAAAGTGAATGTCAGCAATAGATATGCTGATCCAGGACATCAGCATCATTTGGGGACGATTTAGCTAATTTCCTGTTTGTTTTATGGATTAATTTTATCATCCTGTTTCTGTTTTTCAAGTTTTAAGTGACAGACGTCAAGCATATTGTAAAACCGGCCTGAAAATCCATGATGATCGGTTGTTGATCACCATCACACAGTGCAACAGTTATCAGCGCTAAAGAGGGCGCAACCTTTGATAATTAAAAACTCAAGACAAGAGAGTCAACAGGTAGCCTTAGCCTTGTTGTAAGGAGATGCTGAGTCATGCAAAGCCAGCATGTGTATGGGAAAGGGTTAATGGTGGGGTTGATGCCTGGGAGAAAAAGCAATAAAACACTCACAGGACTGACATCATTCAAATCAGTGAAATCAGACTCAAATCATTTATCCCCGAGGAGAGGGACGGCCTGCTTTAATTGCACTGGCACAGGAAGTATTTGGCTAGTGATGGCGAGCTGAGGCAGACAGAAAACCTTGCCCGCCGTGTCGCCACTGCGTGTCAGCTGAGTTTGGTGAGTCAGAAGTGTGAGAAAGAGGATTCATGGTTGGAACATGCAGGGCAGAAGTCTCACCCACCGCTGTAAATATGCAGGGTTGGATTTGCAGTAGTGGCACCTCGGGCTTGTCGACTTTCCAATGAACACAACCAAAGTTTTTGGGTGGGAAACTGGTGAGTTCTTGTCATTTGTGCAAATTTATATGAGGAAAATGACTGACAATATGTCCTATTAACTGGACTTTCTCTCTTTCTCTGAAGTTTCCTCTATTTTTCCTCTCTACAAAGTGCACAGCATCCCAAACAACAAAGGGTCCTGACTTAGCGACCTTGCAGATCTGAGGTCCCCATATGGTGAAAATGACCAGCTTTACTCTCATTGTACTGTTATGTATCCCAAATGCCTGTTTACCAAAGAAATCTCCAACAATGGTTTCTGGAATTCATTTCAGGAGGAAAAAATGGCAGGGTCGGTGCCAAAGTACACACAGTTGAATCAATAAATGTTTCCTCTGTTTCTGTTTTAAATGTCATAAACAGCTTATCATTTCTTGAACTGTTAAGAGGCTTATTGGCCAGGAGCTGGAGATATTAAAAAGTTGCATTTTCTTCTGCAAACATATGCAAGGTCAAGGGAGTGAGACAAGAGCCATAGAAAATAGAAACACTCTTTGCTTGACTGATAAAGAGGGAATCCTCTTTTTTGCAGAAATATTTCCATCATTTAGTTTTTATAAAGCTAATTTCAAAAGGTAAATGTCTGTGTGAGTGCAAGTATTTTCTCAGTCTTTTTTCGTTGCATGTGTACAGAGTGATTTGCAGGCTTTCTCTCACACCAATCAGTGAGCATATTCATTAGATTGTATATTTACGGTAGGCAAACCAAGAGAGTGCCCCATGTTAATTAGCCACTTACAATAACATGGTTTTTAATGAAGCATGCATCCTCCAGTGTTCGTCAGGCTACTGTTTATTTAATTACTTCATTGTAATGAAACTCAGGTGCTTCATGCTTACACCAGCAGAAGAATGTCTGTGAACACATTTCTAATTTGCTTCAGCAGAGCTCGAAGGTAAAGCAAACTGTATATTTTCATACTGTTGTTCCACTCGAGTCATTAAGACTTTTTCCTGTAATTATACTGAAAAATTAAGTTTCTCTTTTTTATGTCAAGTCCTCTTAATAGACAGTAATTGCGTTCTGCCTGCCACATTGCTGCTGCACGGATGACAGTGAAATCTAACTGTAATTAAGATCAGTTAGTGAGTTGCTGACAATTTACTTGTGTTCTATTATGCAAAAATATAAAGCAGCATTGCAGAATTTATTCTTTTCAGAATATATCTGAAATGTATGTGAAGCTATTACTTATAATATAGTTGTTAGAGGTCATAAGTAGATTCAGGGGGACCTCTTTGACTTCCTGCCACCAACACTGGTCGGGTTACACCAAGGGGCGTCTGAAGATTATTATCATCCGGTGATCTGGCAGAGTAAATAGGACATCTTCTATACACAGGAAATGCATACATTCCACATGAACTGAATGGTCAAAAAGTCCAGGACAGCTGAGGATAAGTGGCTCAGTCTATGAATGGAGAAATGAGGGAAAGTGAACAAGTATTGTTTGGTCTGCAATCTGTCTTCAGTGAGAGAGACAATGCCTCTTTGATTGTAGTCGCTGTGGCCCCAAGATTCAAGTTCAATGCTAAGGAATCAAAAGGCTGTGGCACAGGGGGGCCCCGGGTTGTCAGGGGTCAAATGAGTGGGAGGGTGCATCGGGTGTGAGGGGAGAATGGGAAGTAGATGTGTTTTAAGGTCAGACAGAGAGATTTCCCCCCTGAAAAAAAAAGGAACAGCACAAAGCAGCAGAATGTTTTATTTGACCTTTGACCCCAATCATCAAATATGCTCATGAGCGTATTCAGTTTTGACAGGAGTTAAATTGGCATCAAAAGCCTTATAACTAGCACAATCAGGTGTAGTTTCATACTTTTTCATATTTTGACATAATTACTTCAAACGATGTAGATATTTTTTTAAACATTAAAATCTCAGTTGTTTCTGTCAGTTTCTGTTTTCCGTCTCTTCTTTCCAGTTTTTTGCTAACTTGCGTGCACAGCACAGTTGCACTGCCCTCCCTGCACTGATTAGATTGCGCAGCAAATGTTCCTGATATCGTGTGCTGACGTTATCTGTCTGGCCAGGTGTCTTTTATCTGTCTCCCTCACTTACACACACTGTAAAATAACTGACTATAAATTGACAGGAAGAGGAAATCCTTATGAAGTGCATATAAATAACATGCTCAAAGCCATTTAAAGTCCATTGGTCAACTGAAGAGCAGTGTTAATTTCGTTGACGAAGACTATGACGAAAAATATTCGTCAACGAACCTTTTTCATGGATGAAAACTAAATAAAAAGTCAGATATGATGACGAAGACTGTGACAAAATATAACCGAAAATTTAGTCAACGAATAAAAACGAGACGAAAATGTTAGAGAGGGACGAATGGAGATCCAATCAAAGCTACCCTTTTTGTGGGACAAGTTAGGAAGAAATCCAATCAGAGTGAATCGTTTGAGGGTAGGATGATCTACAGAGCAGCAGAGCCATTTTCAAAAGCCGCTGCAAGTGCAGGCGCAACAGTTAAACGCAGCAGCAGTTACACACTCACAGGAGGAGGACAAAGACGAGTTTGCAGAACTTCGCACAGTTTCGAAGCCGTTTTCACGACAGTTAGGTTGTTTACTTCCATAATATTTGGTCTAAAATATAGACTGAAACTAAACTAAGACTAATATCAAAAGACTGGAGGCCCGGATGGAGATTGCCCAATCAGCCACAGTTTGAAAGTTTAAATTATAACTTCCTGTAACCGTTTTTTTAAAAGTAATTATTAGTATTACACACCACCTGAAAACTGATAGAGGAGGGACCCTGGTAAGAAGTACGACCAAGCACCTTCAAACAATGTCTCTTTCATTTATAAAAACACTAAAAAGTCTGTATAAAGTGTGCATGGTCTGGTTAATTGTAATTACTTGCCTTGGTTATGTAAAAAAAAAAGTAGCTCCATACACTAAAGAGTCTGTGTGAAAGTCCCGTAATGAATCACTCGCAGTTCGGAGGATGTATCGTCTGAGTATTAGCTGAGACAGCAGCCTAATACTGTCTGTGTCTCAGACAGTTGGCCTCCTGCCCACTGCGCTACTGTCTGGAGAAGGAATATCAGGGAAGGAAAAGCTGAGCATTTGATGTGTCTGTGTGCATCTTTCTGTCTGTGTGTGATCCTGATAAAAAAAAATTTATTATATCCCATCTAACACTGCAAAATGACATACTTTTCTTTAGTTTTTGCACATACGGATGACTTCCAAAAGTGTTCAGTTTATGTTTTACACAGATTTTTTGTACGGAAGGAGAAATGACACACATTTGAAGCTTTAGAAATTGATGTTTATTTCTTCTGTCAAATAATTAGGTAGATAAGATTGAAAATGATAAATCTCTATTATCAGAGTATATCAGAGTTTACAGATGAGAAATCTAGTTGAACCTATGTACTCAAAGAAAGGTATTTAAATGGCTGTGTACACTCATAACACAGGTTTAATTATAGTGTCTGACTAATAGTGTACCCATTGAGTCACATGCAGTGCGAATGCAAAGACTGGCCTATGGAGAAATCAGCTATTTTTTCAACATGATGTGTGACAGGAAGGATTTGTGGCAGGAAACTGTCAGTTGGTTAAATGTGTGTATGGGTGTGTGTGTGTGTGTGTGTGTGTGTGTGTGTGTGTCGGGTAAAAAACATGGGGATAAATTTTAGTTTTCCCTTAAACATGGGTCCAAATGAGACTGCTGCCACAAAGGAAGCCACAGTATATCCTCAGCACACCCACCTCATAACTGAACGCTCGGTCGGAGTGTTAGTGTGGATCAAAGGCTGACTCTGTTGATGTTACGGTGCAAAGACACAAACCTGCAGTGAGACTCACGGTGCATCACACACCCATCAGCGGGAGAACGGCAAATATTTGACTCACTTTTATGTTTATTCTCCCACAATAACTATGAAATCAATGTCATATACACATTTGTCTCTGATGGCAAACTTTCAGTTCGTTTCAAAGTACTTCAGAGCCATTTTTACTGCCTTTCATGGTGGTGAGTGCACTTAGTTTTTCTTTTGTCTGATCAGTAGATAATAACTTTAGCCTCCTAACCACACTTGGATAAACTTTGTGGAACTTGTGGAGGAATGCTTCGTTGCACTGTCATCCAAAAGAGGAAATGTAAAACACATGAAACATGAAAAGGCTGTAATTATTCTCTAAAAGCTGCGGTGAGTTTAAGGAAGGTATCCTGTGTGCTTCTGGTGAAGGATATTTCATTTACTGTGGGATCTGCATGCTGAAACCTCTCTCTGGATGTGAGGTGGATTCCCTGGCTAAACAGGGGGATTAGCATTTAAAGTAATAATGCAATTGATCAAAAAGTATTTCATAAATTGGTTTGTTTTTTATTGTCTTGCAAACAGAAATACAGCAGAAATAATTTTAAATATTCTATTTCTACCTTTATCATACATGAAATGTACAAAGCATGTTATTAAGATTCCCTAACACACTGTATAATGGTTTTTTTTTTCAAGTGGCTTACCTAACAGAGCAGATTAATGGCTTAATCCTTGTGCTGACATGTTAATTACACTTTTAGGAAAACACAACTTGTGTTTGGACCGAAGGTGGAGAAAGCTGTGAGCAATGCTCAGCAGGAAAGTCAATTCATCGACTTCCTAAAATCAACATGCATTCCTGCTGAGTGACATTACTCGTGATAGCAGTGAAAATGTAAAACTTTTATCCAGTATTTTCTGTTTTTGTGTAAGTAAGTGACAAGAATGTGGCATCACTTGATTTTTACTGTCATTTTAAGCTACAAATGAATGAAAAGTTCTTTAAACAACTGAAATCAGAACAAAAACATCCTGTAATACAACTACAAATCAGCTCCTCATATGTTTTTCACTCAAAAAAAAATGCATCTGTGACCGACTGAACTGGAACCTGCATTTGCTTCCATACTGTTTCTTTATCTGACTCACCCTCGTCTGGAATGCAGGAGCCATTTCATCAGAGGCGGTGGAGACCAAAAGCCGACTGAAGTTCATGTGAAGGAGCTCTGTTAGTCAGGATCTGTGCATCAAAGGCTGATTTGATAGAGAACTGCTTTGGTGTCAGACAGGAAAATAGTTTGCATCTTTTCACACATGCAGGATGCAAAGTGCAGCCACTTCAATGAGCCGTAAGAGAACTAAATGAAAGGAACATTAATGAATTCTTATGTTATTCATGTGACACTACCATTGTCACACATTATAGAGGTTTTTGCTTTCTGTACACTATGATGCATTGTTTGTATTTGCTTGTGTAAAAACCTGGGAGCCATGCAACTGTTTATAACAAAGTTTTTACTCTGTCTTTTGCAATCTTGGAGAGAAAAGTCAGAAAAGGCACGGTGTGGTATATCAGTAACCACACCTGGTTCAGATGTCAGTGCTTCTTTTTCATCTAATCTTTATCATAATGGAGTTTTTATTGGTCTAGCTGGAGTTATTACGGCTCAGTCTGCACACGTCAATCCATTATCAGCAGTGCTATGCACTCCTCTCTATTGGTCAACAGGGTCATCACTGCTGTAGCGGAGTGAGGTATGAAAACAGTCATGGCTGCACAGTCTTACAGGAGGAGCCAGCTGAGGAGAACCAATCGATCGGAGGGACTTTAAGACCTGATGGGTTAGTTTACTACACACAGCTCCTCTTATAAAGGTCACTCTGTTGCCATTCCTTTTGTAAAAAAAAAAAAAGAAAAAAAGACGCCTCATAAAAAAACATTACTGATTGCTTGATCTGTTACAAGATGTGCTCTTTACTATAGCAATATTCTTGTAAAATGATACCTGTAAAATAGTTGTGATCCTTTGATGCTGGCAATTAGCTTGATGTTTATTCTGTTTGATCAGGTTCGAAAGTGCTGATTTAAAGCCACTAAACTGCACCACTAGCCTCTTAATATTCTACAATTTTTTCATTTTTTTTTGCTTCAGATGCAGCCAAAATAACATCCTGTTGTTGGGGTCAAGAAGTCCATAAAGCACTTTATTGCACTGTGTGCATAATTGTACTAAACATTTTAGTTGTTTTCATATGTGACAGCTGCCTTTTTGTAAGTTTTGCCTTAGTAGAGAGATCGTCTCTACATAGGTATATTAACTAATTCATCACTAGTATAATATTACAAATTTGGGTGTGTTTAATCGTCACTGAGGATCAATGCAGGTGATAAGATCTTCATATCATGACAGATGAGTAATATATCAATAGGATCTGAGGGGCCTCTTGGATCAGAGAAGAGCAGATGAGCCCAACCCAAACCATGAAACTATAATCCAGGGATCAAAGAGACACATTCCAGAAAAGGCGGGCCTGTCCACAGACACGCTGTCTCACTATCCACCTGCCTGACAGAGCACTCCCTCCACCTGTCTGCCTCGCATATGTCACCACTATGTGTGATATCCATTTTTTTGTCAGCTTAAATGTGTTTGAAGGCTGTGATATTTGCAAGCCTGTGCAATGTCATGAAGTGGATGTTTTCTTCTGTGCTTTCTGTGATCTAAATGTTGTCTGAAGCATCTGCTGCAGGACACCAGACTCAAACTCCTGCGGTTTAATATCTACATACAGAATACTTGTCAAACAAAAATGGTAAAAAAAAAAAATTAAACTGTTTGATTTATCATCTGTTCTACAAACCAGTAGAAATTTATAACCTAAACAGATATGATCATTACTTATTCACTTGTATCACACAAGAGGCAACAAAATAACAAGAAGTTGAAAGTAAGACGATATTTGAATAATGTTTTGTTATAAGGTATAACTCGAAGCAACCAACAATACACTTTGAATAATATACTTTCTCTAGCATTTACTCTACTTTCCTCTGAGTTAAATTCAGCAATTGCTTTTGTCAGTTGGTAGAAAATATATACTTTTAATTACAACAAAACATTCTGACAACCAGTGCTGAGGAAAACTGTATCCAGATGTGAGTCAGAAAAACACAGGTGCAGAGAAATGCCCATTGACTGTTTGTTTAAATAAACCGTAAAAAGCTCATCAGCATAATCTCCTGAGCTGGAGCCCAGAGTTAACCATCGTTTTACTGTGTATTTGCTCAGCTATAAATTGAATACGGACGTTATCTTTAGTTGCACTGTACTTCTGGTTCTTTTCACCTTAAATGCCCTTGTTTTAAAGAAATTAAATGCTTGTTCTTTCCTATAAAAGCATTTTATTCCATGATGTTTTTTAGGTCATCATTCATGTAAATCAGTTATTACCTGTAGTTAAAAAAAACTGCAGACAGGTTTATCTGTTTTCTTTTTAAAAAAATGTTAATCACTGACTGTTTAAAGATGTCAATAAATGATTACACCTGAAGGTTTAAACATTAACAAAGCCTTTGCACTTTTCCAGCTGGAAAGAAAAAAAGAAAAAAGAAGGGAAAAGCTGCATGCCAAACAGACATATATTTACATAGACAAACACGGTTGACAAACAAATCATGCACCTGTTTCTACATTGTCCCACCGACTCTCCGAAAAGATCAGGAAAAGTAATAAATACTCCGACTGGTTTCCTGTTTAATTTAATCTCTACACAGTCAAAGAATTATGAGCTGGCTGCTGCATCAGCGCTGAAGCTGATCATCACTCCCCCAGGTCATCAATCATTCTTGTTGTACATGATAAGTAGGCCCAGGAGAGCAGGAGGCAGGCTACAAGGTGAAAGTCAACACTAAAAACATTTTGGGGAACAGGAACCTGAAACCCACTTGACACCAAAGTGGAGTGCACCTCCTGGTTTATCCTTCCGACCCCGCCGCCCTCGCTGGGGTTGATAAAAGCGGCGAATCTCTAATGCTTTGCAACCTGCGATCTGAAAGCCAGCCTTGGATACAGTCTTGGAATCTTTTTTTTTTTGTTTATAATATCTCCTCCTTTTCAACCCCTGAAAAATAATCAGTGACATGGATGTTATTCTTGAACATTTCTCTTCTCCCTGATGTGGCATTAGAGGCTCTTCTGCCTGATCACTCTGCAGCGCTGAGTGATGAGCTGCTTTATGCTTGAGGTTTACCGAACAACAAGTTTACAGGGTGTTATTTATTAACTTTCCCTTTATGACTTATGTCTCACAAAGTCATATTGGCACAAGACTTCATAATAAATGAAAAATACATGTTTAATCACAGTGAAACATGCAGGTTAAAAAAGGTTACATAAACGATATCAGAAAAATGTGATTAAGAGCCTCTCTTAAAAAAAAAAAAAGATCTCGAAGGGACGACCTGATTAAATCACCTAATTATTAATTGATATTAAGTTAATAGATAACACTACATTAACTTTCAAACAACACATATTTTCACTTTCAATCTGATTTCACTTAGTGATTATTGCAGCACTCGTGAATTGTATGCATGCACACAAGTGGTGGCAGCTCTACTAAATTCTATTAAGGTGACTATATGATGAGCTCCATGTATATTTTTAAATTACAATACTTTCCATTTATTGATCTGATACATTTAACAATGCAAGTACATCAACTTCAGCAAGTAAACTTAAGTAAATAAATAAAATAATGCCCATGAGTAAAAAAGGATTTTTTTTTTGAGGAATGAGTTCTTCTTGAGTTTTCACATCCTCTTACTGCTTCACCTTGTATTTCAATTAATTCGAACCATTAATCTACCTTTTAATTGCATTTGATAAACATCATAGTTACAACTAGTCCTAACTAGCTCTGAAGGCAGGGATTGACTGGCAACTTTTATTTGAGTAATTTATTGACCGGGTACTTTTTGAATTTATATAGATTATATATACAAATATAGATGTTTTTCAAAAAATGCATAAGCCTTTTTTTTTTTTTTTGTTTAATTTTTTATTTTTTAAACTGGTGTGATTCGATTTACAGTTTAATCAGTTTGTGAGTGTTGTCTGGACAAACTAGGTGACACTTTCAAATTACGTCACATTTATCTTGGCATTTCTCTGCTGCAGTTTTTTTTTAAACTAACATATCAGCTAATATCCACAAATATTAAGTGTTTACAGTGAGCTATTATCAGCTGATGTGTTGGTCCAGGTCAATTATAAACACATACAAACTAAAACACACAGGACCTTTCTTTTACATTAACATACGGTTTTACTGCTGCTCTGAGACAAAGGCTTTAAGGATTCTGGGATCGTGTTGCTCACCCAGTGTGACTTGTATGTCAACTCTCAGACAAAGACCTTTTTTTTCCACCTCATCTGAAAAATCCTCCGTGTTCGCAACTGTTCTGACACGATCCTGTTGACACTCCAACTGCTCCGTTCTTATGTTTTTCAGCATTTTGACATTCACTCATCTCGTTTGCAAACAAAGTCGACAGGTAATGAAGATAGCAGTTTCTCATGACATTGGGTTATTGTGTATTGATGTTGACCTGTGTCGTTCTGTTATGCCTTCATGCAAATGTTGCTTTGAAAGAAAAAAGAAGGGGGGGGGATTCACCTTACCATAGTTGTAGGAAGTGAAACGGAACAAACAGAGGTTCTTTCATAGCCTCACTGTTTTGATAGAGCAATAGGATCTCAGCTTCTATGGAACAGCTGGGCAACTGTAGCATCATTAAAATCACCTTTTTCGAATCACATGAACACTGTCAGCCACACACTTGTTTGCACTTTCAAAAATGCAAATGCAAGTAAAGCTAAGAGCCCACTGTTTGTCATGTGGCATCAGTTCTGAGATATGTCGATTTTCACTTATCAGCCTGCTTTTCCTGTTCATTAAATCTGAAGTTTGGCTTGTTTATTTAAAGCTGGTTTGAAAACAGCTTGGCAACTCCCTCCAAGCTGCGAGAGAGAGAGAGAGAGAGAGAGATGCAATCTGCCTCGACCCATGTGAAAGGTCTTTTTGAGTCACCAACGGCACCCCCCTTCTCATTCCTTCTACTAATATTTAGATGGATTGGCGAGGCTGTTTACCGCTCGCTGCATGTTTGACGTAAGCTCAAGTGTAAAGGGCGATGCTGCGGCCACACCAGTAAAACCAGTCCCACCAATATAAATGAATGGAGTCACCTGGAGGGCAAGATGGCAACCGGGGGGGGGGGGGCAAATGAATGTCAGCTGACAGGGATACTCATTGACACAGAGCTCTTTCCCCTGTCTGCCTCGTCCTCACCCCTTGAATCAAGTGCAAGGGAGCAACTTGACCCGGGTTTTTAAAGGGAACACCTGCTGTTGATAATGAAAAAAGCAGGACAGAGGACCTACCTCCCTGCCTACACTCTCAGCCCTGCCTGGGGTTGTAAATCCTGCGAGACTGCATGTTGGAGGGAGCAGCATACAGGATCACTTGGTGCTCCAAGAGTGTTTGCAAATATGTTTTATGTCTGCAAAGCTTGTAGCAGGATGAACTCAGAAAACTCTGTTTCAGTGATTAATTGGTGCCTTGGTCTTGAAGCTAATTACATGCTTAAAACACAGCAGGCGGAGATGTTTGATCCTTTTAAAAGTTTGATCAAGGAATAACAGTGAAGGTGGGAATGTCATTTTTCTACAATAACCATAAGATACTTTTTTGTACTTAAATTTCATTGGCAGTTGATTTTTTTTTTTATCCTTTTCTACAGGAATCGATAGCTAAGTAGCTGCAAAGCCAAACAGGCATTAGAAATGAAGCCCTGGCCTCTGGGTGTTAAGACTCAGAAGAGGGGCTGCGGTCCCACCTGTCAGCTGGCATCTGTCACTGAGTGGTCAGCTTCTGTACAGCTTGGCCATTATATATACACGCGGCTCGAACCCACAGAGGCCTGCAAAGTACACATTGTCGTGCAATACAAACAGCCCACTTCATACAGAGCTTCACCTGCTGCACTGCACTGTCATCCACTCTCATTCACATCAGTGCTGTTTAGGATGTTATGTAACTGCTGCTATTTTTTGTCTCTGTTATTGAAATCATATTTTTTTTTGTATGTCTGTTTATTCAGAATCTTTTTTGAGAAAAAAATTATTAAAAGGATGTCAGTTTAAACCAGACTGAACCCAAGGAAGACTATCTATCACATCCAGGCATCAGCTGGATTCTTACAATGAACAAATGAACAAAAAAAATTCATGTTCTAAAATTTTGATAAAGTAATTGTAATTGCTTGAATTTCATTTTAAAAAATAATGAAAAAAAATATATGAACATTGAATTTTAACAGGATTTTTGTTTTTTTTTTCTATTCTGATTGATTGATTTGTTTATTTAAGTGTCCTGTAATGCACGATGCCAAGCCCATATGGGTTTTTAAGACGCTAGAATGCAGCAACATACAGACAATCAGTAACAAATCAAAATATAGAATTCCACAAATTCAGATACAAAAAGAAAAAAACCTCATTAAGCACTCAACATTTAATTCCCATGTGCTGTTAAGTTAGATACAGTGCTCTCAATCTTCACTCTACACGTTTTTCTTAAGTCTTACTCATACAAAAATCTTGAAGTTTACATAAAGTTTATGCTGTCAACATAAATATTTTTCCTGTTAATAAAAATCCAGCTGTGGCAGTACATCTGTCTTAATGTCGTGTAACTATATAGCACATTTTAACTGTTTTAATTCTAATTAAAATGTTCATATTAAATCAATGGTTTTAAACACACAAATAAAATGGATCTCCTATATATTTTTACATTTTTCATCCACAACTCAAACTTTTAAAATACATGTGATTGTGACCGTAATGCATAAAGTCCGAAAAATTACAATTCAGATTAAGCCTTTAAGTCTTGTCGTGTGCGTGTGTGTGTGTGTGTTCCTTCATGCATGCTCCTGCACTAAGCAGCTCACTCAAAATTATCCAGTGTGTGTGTGTGTGTGTGGTCCATTCCATTGGTGTTTACAGTCTCTGGTCAGTGTGGAGGATGTCAGTGGTGAAGAGTGTGCAGCATGCCTCTGGGTGTGGGCCTGAAGGATGCCAGTGCCACGGGCCAGGGTCTGTGCCACAAGACATGCATGTGTGCCAACCCCAGGCGTGCAGGAATCCATACTGCACCCTGGGAAGCAAAACCTCCACAGATAATCAAAGTGGAAAGAAAGAAAGAAAGAAAGAAAGCACAGAAAGCTTTCGGCGCCTGCTGCAGCTGCAGCAATATTTCTCTGCTTCCTTGTTGTCGTCTGCACTTATTGCAAGCATTCAGGAGGCTGCATGGTGCGACACACGCCTCCTGGGAGGAGTACATGACCTTCAGATAGGTGAGAGGGGACGTCTGTGATCTTGTTCTTGTCCAGGTCAAGAGGCAGTGCCTGTCTCCATGTGCTGTAGCAGTACGGAGGACAGACTGTATCCTGGCAGCTGTGCCAGTGCACGTTCATGCATTCAGTCTGTTCATAACTGCAACCTATTATGAACCTTTTGCTGCTTGTGTTGTTTGAGTTTAGAGGGTGGAAAAACTAGAAAGGGAGTGTATTTGTGTGTTGGGGTGGGGTGCAGGGGGACGGAGTGTGCAAATAATAATTGCCGGAGTATCCACGGGTGCTGCTGAAGTGTACTCAGCAGAGGCACCATTGGGCCTGTTTCATATTTAAACGAGCAAACGCAGGAAGGGAAGCAGTAGCAGCAGCAGCAGCAGCAGTCATTTTCACCAGAATCAACACCTGTGTTTAAACAGTGAGGGGGGAACGACTTTTCAATCAAAAGGACATTTGTCTTCAGGTGAGCTTGTGTGCAAAAGCACTTGAGAAACACTGCTGCCACTGTTTCTTCAAAGACAGAACAGCACAATGATAAAGAATTTGTAATATGCATGAGTGAATTCTATATGCAAAGAGGTCTTTTTCAGTTAATTCTCTTCAACAAACGAAGAAATGGTTAATGATGCTAAACTGATGCGACAGACATCTTAAACATTTTGTTATTAGAGAATTATGACATTTTAAGTTTCTCTGCAAAAGCGGTGAATGTCATTTTAACATATTACAGTTCAATTCATCATGTTAGGACCAAATTATTTTTTAAGATCATAAACGAAACGACAGGAACGTTTCTTTAACTGTCAGCAGCTCCCAAACTGAAGTGCATTTTGTTTTAAAGCTGTCTGAGCTATAATGTGCCAGTTTGAGTTGAGTCTATCTTTTCATAACTCACAGTCTCCAGTGGGTTTATAAGTCAAGACACCTAAAGAAAGACGCATGTTTTGCCACCTCCATAAAATTGGTTGGGGATTTTGTTGTTTTTCCAGGCCTCTCAGGTCGGTTCAATACTTTGGGGAAACCTACGCTACCACTTTTACACATTAGCCTCACAAGTAATGTGGGCTGAATTAAATTGCAACATTATATCTTCAACTCAGGGCTTAGCTTGTATAACGGGGAGCCCATAACTGGCATTTTCAGTCCTCAATCAGAGTAATAAATTGGGCCTGATGGCTAATTTTAGCTGAAATCCAATCCTCAACAATAAGTTATAAGCCATGCGGGACCTTTTAGTCAAACTGTGTCTGGCACTGCCACAGTTGAAAAGAGCCTTTTAAATAAATGTCTTTCCCAAAAGTTTGCATGTTTTCAAAGCAGAGCTCGCTCCAGATACAGGGGTCACGCAAATAAAGGGAAGTTTACTGTGTCTAACACCTATGTTGATTTGTGCATTTTGGGTCACGTCATTCGCAGTCTGAAACTCATTTGCAGCACTTTTTCACATTTAATGGATTTTCATTCGTTATCACTCGGTCGTTCTTAAAGGTCACCCCCCCCCTTCCGTCTGCCTTGCCCCCCCCCCCCCAGAACACAAGCGTCTAGGTCAGCGTGATTTCACTGTATGGCCCTCAGTCAGTGCATTAGCAGTGACGTGGTCATGATTAATGTTAATCACACTGGATTTACTGTGTGTTT
The DNA here is from genome assembly GCA_029814765.1 of Acanthurus leucopareius. Classification (NCBI taxonomy): domain Eukaryota; kingdom Metazoa; phylum Chordata; class Actinopteri; order Acanthuriformes; family Acanthuridae; genus Acanthurus; species Acanthurus leucopareius. Next base: position 10,095,859 of record JAQMCX010000021.1, on the reverse strand, counting down.
ATTTTATGGCGCTGTTGGCAGAGCGGAGCTGAGCCCATCTACGAGAGCTCCTGCTGGCAGCACGAGGAGTCGGACTGGGGGATTTGGAGGATGTTTGCCTTGATACTCGGCCGTAACGTTGGCTTGTCTGAGGACCTCGCAGCTGAACAGAGGTTGTGTTGTCAGTCATGAGTGACTGCAAACATTTCCTGTTCACAAAAAAAAAAGATCACTGATTTCTCCTCTGAAGGTGTCTCTTTAGATAAGAAGACTTGATTAGATCTCGCATGATTCAGCACACACGCCACTATCTGAGTTTAAACAATTACGTACTGTCTCTGCAGCACACTTCAGTTGACGTGTGTGATGCACTATAAATCATAACTTGGCTCAATCAGCCTGTTGATCCACCGCGTTGCTCCACAAACTGCAGCACCGTCTCCAGCTCCCTCATACTGAGTGGCAGTGAGGGCCTCAGGTGTCCCAAAGACAGTGCAACACTGCCACCATGTTGAACACGAGTACTACAGTGTCACAACAGCTCAGTCTTTCTGCAGCAAGTTCACAACATAACTTGTGCACCACAATCAAAGAGGCAAATCATTTTTAATTTGCTGCGAGATGACAAAACTATATATTGTGTTAAGAATTAAAACAAGATGAATTTGTGGTTTCTCTAGAGAGGCAGTATGAGTGGATTTGATGTTTAGTGAAGCAGTAATTGAGCAAAACAAAGGTCTATATAGGAGATTCAAGACTCTGTGTCAATACAACTTGTATTTCATTTCAGTTAATTTCACTCTAACACACACACACTGCGATATTTGCTCTGATCATGCCTTTAAAAAACACAGAAAAACAAAAAAGGCTCTGATAAAATCCGAGTGTGCATTGTATCTGCCTTGTTTACACTCACGGATTCCCTTACCCCACTTGTGTTAAATGTAGCCCTCCGTGTTATTCTACCGAGCAAGAAAGAAAACAATTACTGAAAATGAGGCTGAGTTGAGAGGAGGCCTATGTGTAAAAAAACAAAGACGTGCGACTGTTCTGAACTGGATCTAGATAAGCTCTGTCGAGTGTTTCCTCTAATGCCTCTGAAAATAAACAGCTGGGTTGATGAGGTGAATGGAGGCTTGGTTTGGGCCCTAACCGCTGCCGCAGCTTGGGAGCTTGTTTTAGGGGCTGGACCGATCAGGAGCAGTAAAGGGCCCCCATCAGCGGCCCAGGCGCCGAGTGAGTTAAACAGGTTAGTGTGTTGGCTGTCTGAACCTGCTGTGAAACACACACACACACACACACACACACATTGCACACACTCTTACACAGAAATAGTAGACCTGCAGAACACATACATGTATATTCGAATACAACACAAACACGAGGACAAGAGCTGTTTTCCAGAACTCCCAGCTGTTAACCGTACTCTTCTGTCTGTCATCAACAAAAAAGATTAAGATTTCTGGCTGTGCTCCCATGCAAAGTATGAATGACACATGTGTGATGGCCCCGCTTGCGAAACACACTCATCTGATATCATTCTTGTAGACCAAGTGTTCAAAAATTTTTTCAGCTTAAAACCCAGAAGAGGAATTTGGTGTCTTCTGTTTGTAGATTTAAACCTTTTTTTGGTCATATCTTTTCTACTTTATAACCTACTTATCTATTTTTTAAGTTTTTCCTTTATTATTATTTTAATTTTTTAAAATTTTTACTGGCTGTCCATCAACCTTCTTGTGCAGAGCTTTGTCCAAGAAGAAAACTAAATAAAGACTATTATTATTATTATTATGTAACTGTTATAACTGTCATGCTTAACATTAGCACTGTGCTTAATGTCACAAATTTGTGTCTATGTGTGTATTCTAGAAGAGCGCACGATACCAAAAAGAAAAGAAGAGTGAGAAGAGTCACAAATCTCTAAAATCATGCCAGTGATGCAGCGTCTCCTGGTGTTCGTCTGGTCTTGCACCAACATCTGAGCTGACCAGTCAGACCAGGTCTCACGAGTTGGTGCCACTGAATCACCCTGAGGTGTGTGTCTGTGCTGTGTGTCTGTGTTGTGTGAGTGTGGTGTTTAACCTGGGGAATTCTGACCTCATCCACCCTTTAAAATGTGTCTAAAAATAGGGTTTTAGCATGGTTGCACACCCACTTTGGCCCCCACACCCAGCTGGTGTCATACCTGTGTGTCACACAAGAGCAGATAAAATCCTGTCTGTTTAATCCCACCTAAGCTATGTTTGCTCAAAGCCTAACATATGTTACAAAGTTAAATGGAGCGTGTAGTGTTTTATTTAGAATGACGAAGAAAATAAAGGTTTCAGCACCGGTGATGTATATTTTTTTATCTCACAGCATATTACAGAATCTTGTTGGAAAAGACAAAATAAAAACACGTCCATGATCCAACTTCCTTGACATTATCTGCTCATCGGGGCGAGTGATGTGAGCAAGACAGAGAGAATGTGGGAATTTCACCGTCAAACAGGTAGAGACAAGAACGTGTTGCCAGCGCACAGGAACATAAATTCATTCATAAAAACCGCAGAAAACAAAACATGCTTTATCAGCCAGACATGCTGCATCTCTCAACCTGTTCTGGTGACTTTTCTCAGCACTTCTTAATTTCTATGCAGCGGCTCCTAAAGCCGCAAACTACTGCAGATTTCATGACATTTGGATTTAAATGAAAAGGTTCTGTTATTTTGTATACATGCATGAAATATTATGTGTACATGCAAATCTATAGCTATAGCAGCACAGCAGAACAACAAAATGAGGCCACTGCAGACGTCTGGATTTAGGCCAAGAGACAGACTGTCCTAGATCTGTCACTTGAGAGGAAAATAATAAAGACTAGGACAAGACATTGCCATAATTATGCAGAATGCTTTGTCAATACAGGATATGCAATAATATAATAGTTTTAGTCCTATAGAGGAGTAAATTTATAGGTTTTGGTTTCACTTGGAAAAAAGATGGCAAAAATATGGCAAAAGATGGCAAAAATATGGCAAAATTACTCCAAAGCAAAACCTTGAAGTCTTTCATTTAATTGCAAAGTTTGTAACTATGGTAATTCTACCAACTTAGGTATAATGTGCAGTATCAGCTGACAGGAGAGAAATGATGGTAGTCGGTCAGTAACACTCTTCAGAGCTTCCAGCAACATGATTTTGAGGAAGTTTGGAGCCTCGGTTTGGCTCTGATTGCTCGTTTGAGTTCATGGGCTTAAATAAAGACACTTAATCACAAGTGTTCTGCTGAGTTTTTCCCGGACTGTGCAGGACTTTGCCAAGACCTCAGGCAGTCACATCTCTGGATTGTAGGAAAAATATTCCCCTCAGATCACTACGTGACTCACAAAAACAACTGCTTTGAGAGAAACGTGATACACATATCAATTAGATTTTAACATTAAGGTGGTGTTTATGCCAGATATTAGTCAAGCAGAAGTCACCTCACTACATGTGTTAAAGGCACAATTTTATGACCATACAAAATAAATGTATGTTCATATATACAATTTAAGAGTTAAACTGAAAGACTCCTCAACAGATGATACACCCAAGCAGTCAAATATTACTGATTTAAACAGGCCGGGCACACTTTACAACATGGTACACAACACTGGGAGTCGACCAAGAAGTCATGAAGTAATAAATGAAAACATAGGCCATGTTTCCACTATGTTTGGGTATATTACTCTTGGATGCTGTGTGTAGTCTGTACATAAATGTGCCTAAACTCCATTTCTCTTTACAACCACAGCAATCTTGAATGTAGGCAGGGTTTTAACTTGATGATAATAGCTGTGTTCATGAGTGTGACATCATATCAAACAGCTATAACAAGACAAACACAAAGAAGAACATTGGATATTCTGGTCTTTCTTCTCGGTAGTTAGCGGTGCATAATAACAAGGAGTCAAGCTTTGTGTCAGTAAGCTTTTTCAGGTCTTGCTCAGCAGGTTTCTAATTGGATAATGAATTAAATTAAACCAAACCTGAAGATATAAAGAGACTTCTTGTTCTTTTCATGTGGTAGGTTTCCAATTCTTTCTGAGCAATCAACAAACTGCAGCATCTCTGGCTCCACCTTTTACAATCTCGATTCCAAAAAATTGGGTTGTTATGTAAAATATAACTAATGGTTGCTGAACATGTGCAAAAAAAGGTGATTTTTACGATCACATTCAATATTTTTGTGCTGCACATCATGTAACACATCACTATCTATCAAGCCCCCAGATGCAAGTTACCCAGGAACTTTTTATTAATGATTAATTTATCAGATCACTTCCGATTCATTCTTTATGGTGCCAACAACCTTCTGAAACCTCCTAGTTAATAATTAATAACATTAATGATTAAGTTGTGTTAAGAGTTTCCTATCATGCATTTTCAATTCTGATACATTTTGATTTCAGATTTTGACTCATATGTTTTGCTTGTTCTTGACATTTTTCTCCATATTTTAATTAACTATCTGAATATTAAAGTGTGAACATTTGTTGGCAGTGATTCTCCATTTTAATGCCATTAAGCCATTAAACAAGAGGGCGAAACAAGGTGACGTAAGTAAAAGAGTGTTCATTTACTTACATCATGCTAGAGCTAGAACTAATAAAAAAGGATGGTGAATTATGGAGGTGCCATGTACTAGATAGCATCCTCTTATTGGTCCAAACGTATCTTATATTTTTGATCAATTGCTTTCATCAATACAAGATCTTTTGTGATTTTTGATCATTTTAAGTGTTAACACCCAGTGATTTTTAATGGACAAATTAAAACGAGCTTTAAAACACTTAGTAAAACATTACGAAAGCCTGTTTGTCCTGTTTGGTTTTGTTCTACTCAGATGGATGCAAATAATTTTAATATAAACACAGTGCTCAAAAAGAAAACAAAACCGTTCAATCAAGAGGCAAAAATAAAATAAATTTTATCATGTATTTTGTTACACATTTACATTTTAAACCACACTTATTATATACAGCCTCAACTTGCTGATCAGCGCTCACAAAGCCAAATTTCTTATGAATAAAAGTCAATTAAATCTCACAACAGATTTCTGGTGGTCCTTTTTAATTGTCCTGACACATTCTACATAACTGTTTACAGGGTGGGCAAGGCTGTCTGCCCACACCATATAAAAACAGCTTAACACACCTGGAAAATAAAATACCGTTGGAAAACGCTGGTCGTCCAGGCCAACATAAAATTGGCCACTTCTGCTCATGAGTAATTGGCTGTTAACACTGTTTTAACAAACCTGAGCTCCAGCGTTGCACTGATGTGCAAATGAACAGGCATAATTGGAAGAGACGTCAACCGGTGTTGGCAAAATGGAAACCAGTAGTCAGTTGAGTGAGGGTGTGGAGCCGGCCTCTATTTATTTTATGTAGATGACGTCACCATGGTTAGCATTCTGGACAGCACTCAAAGCGAGATCTCTTCTAATTACTTCTTACAGATAGTTATCAATGAAACACGTAAACTAAGGTCATTTAAGAGGTTGTATCATATCTTAGGCCTTGTGCAGCCAGTAAGTATTTATTTCATAATGGGTATCAAATTACGAAAAAACCCTGAAGGTTCAAGATAACCTGAAAATACTGATTAAAACTTGAATTAACAGTCACCTTTTTAGCTTTTTGTGTTTTCTCATGTCTTTTAATAAAATAGAAGGCCTTCAAGCAGCTTTTTCTATGTAAACAAATGCATGAATCTCTTACTGTCAGCATGTGGGGTTTTGGATGCACATGACCAGCTGTATATAATATTCAATGTACTGTGTAATGGCACCATGTACTGCTAACTCTGGGAGAAAAACAGGTCTCCCAAGTGCTGCTCAGCACAGTGCTGACGTGTCAGCTCCAGTCTGAATAATGTACCTGTAACCACGCGGCTTGTGGCCTTCGCAAGCTTATTTCAGCACTGAGAGTTATAAAAAGACTTCAGATCGAAGACGAAACAATGTTTATTTATCGTGGTTTATTTTTAGGTGACTGGGAAGCGCATCATGTCGTAAAGATGTTTTTCTATCAAAATGTCTTTCTGCTCGCGCACAGTGACGAAACAAGTTCTGGGAAAAGGGAGCGTGTCGAGTTTACTGAAAGGCAGTTCACCTTGAACAGGAAACTGGCCGACAGACAAGCTTCTAAGTTTTCACAGAGGCATCTGACAAAGCGGTCAAACCGGTGGCATACAGGTACCAGATTGTTTCACCTATGCTCATATTACAAGATAGTTACAGTGCAAAACATTTTTTAGCATTAAATATAATGCTTTATCAACACCTTTTATGATAGCCAAAAAGACATAATTTAACAATATAATAACAAGATTTTAAATAATTCATAATACATCCAACTAGCTACTGTAATAGCCATAACTACTGCCATAACTTTCTGAAAATAATAAAGAGATACTGTTGCACAGTGTGTTGAGCAGGCAGGTCTCTCTTTGGACCCCCTATGGGTGAGCGGGAGTGTAAATGTCACTCTGGACTGATGAACTGCCTCCTGAGCTGCCGTGTCAAATAAAGACTCTCAGCTGAAGCAAAAAGACTAAACGATCCATGCCATTTGATCCGAGGCGTTAAGCGTCTTTCATTTCATGTCATTGGTAGCTTGTTTTAAAAGCGGTTTTTAGTTGGGCTATTGGATTCCAGGCTTTACCTATTAAAGCACATGTAGTGTTGAGAATTTTTAACACCTTAGAACAATGGTATCTTTTACAGTGGTAATGGGGAACCCCGTTGGTTGAAGCTTCTGGAGACAAAGGTCCTGTTAGGATACGCTCAGTGCAGGTGACCCACTTGTATCCAAGTCATGTGGCCGGCTGTCAGGCTCCAACCTGAGGCTCGGCTGATTGTTAACACCCCACAGTGAGACCTGTTGCCCTGGGCTATTAGTCATCCTGACAAGCATGGCGTACGTGTCATTCTCTCTGGTCATGACATACTTGTTTCCACCTTCTCCCCAGCTTCACACACCGCTCCAGCTCTGATATTATTCCTAACGCATAGTGGCAAGAGTGACACAAGACCACTGAACCAAAACAAGCACCTATCAATTACTGATGAAAGAGGCCTTTTACCTATTTTTTCTTACAACACGCTGAGAATTGGGCATGGATGGGACTTACAACAGTGTCAGGACTGAAGAAGAAACAGTAAGACGGCAATGCAAACCTGAAAATTTAGTCAATTCAAATTTTGTAATTTACTATCAGACAATAATTAAAATTGCATGCTTCAAATCTAAAGAAAGTAAGAAAACATAGGTAAAATTAATAAGCATATTTATTTAAAAACAAGAAATAGCTGGTGAAAGCATTAGCTTGGTGATAAAATTGCCAGGCGATTACAAGAGACTAACCTAAATGTCAGAGGATGGTGTGCAAGTGTCTGAGTTTCCTCACGTAGGCATGAAAAGTACACGCCTGCATGAGGTGACACTCTAATGACGGGATCAAAGGAAAATTGTGTTTAAAAAAGTAAAAACTAAACCTTTAATACTCCAGGCCAATACTCATTGTTGATTGTTTTAAGGGAGTATTTATGTAAAGCTGAACCATGATCTTTCCTCAAACCAAACCAAGTAGTTTTGGTACCTCAATCTCACCAATTTGCAACCGTCACCTGGAGTTTTTCCCAGCCAGCTTTTTTTTAAGTCTAGCCGCTCACTAATTAGGTGTTATTGCCAACTTGATCACAAAATGACACGCATAAGGCTAAATGTGACAGTGACACAGTGAACCAGTGGATCTGTTACACTCTCTGATGGATACCAGGTTGAAAATTGTACAATATGAACTCAGTATTTTGTGTCATGACTAAACCAAACTGAAAGCCAAAAATACCCAAGACAAACAGATGAAAATTATATGTCAAAGTTGACCTACTTTCACTTTTAAGTCTAATAATGAACATCCTGACACTTAAATGACTTACCAGTTTGTGTAACTGTATTATACTAAATAATCAGTAACAACTAAATGCTAAATACAAGATTTGCTATTACTTAAAAGAATAAGAGTACTTAACATGCACTGTTCTTTCTTTCTTCTCAAATTTTATAACTAACGTATTTAAGGATTAACATATAAATTGCTATTTAATGGTAATAAATAATACTTTTTACATGTAATAAAAAGGATGTAATAAAAATAAAATAATGATGATTTTTTTTTTTGAAAAAAATATAACCCTTCAGCTGCTTCTCTTTACATTTTGTCTCAGGTATTTTCACTGACCTGTCTGCACAAAGGACATTATGAGCATGTGGATTCATCTTTAACTTTGTGAAAGGAGGAGATGCCGTCATTAAAATTCAATCTATCTGATTTATGTCACCGTGGATACACTTCATTTGCAGGTCCTAAGTCTTAAAACAGCCGCAGGTCTATTGTTTTTTGTTCTTTGCATGTGACGCTGAAAAGGTGACCTCTGAAGGGCCACTGCATTAAAGTTAAAGAAATCCCTGACCTTGGTGTGTGACATGCAGTTGTGTCCTTGACTTGACTCAAACTGACGGCATATAGAGACATTGAAGTGTCCGTTCAAGCATGCACTGCTGTTGACTTATGTCGAGGTATATCCATGTTTTTGTTAGCCACTGGTTTGTGACGTCTGTCTGAGTTGCCATTTAAGCCTTAGCCAGCTGTAAGAAATATAAGCAATGATTTAATATTAGGCAAGGCCTAGATTCAGAAAGCTGGTGAATCCATTAGGAACCTTCTTCTCTTTCATCATTTCCAGGATAGGAAGCCTGACATCGCCCGCCTGCTGCAGAGAGGAGACGGTGATCAGCGAATCCAATTTTGAGGCCATAGATAATGTATGTGGTTAATTTACAGCTCAGAGGATATTGTCCTGTACTGCTATAGAGGTGACCAGCAAAGCTGCATTCAAAAACTCTGAGGTGTAATCAGCAATCAGAAAACGGAAGCCAGATGTCAGGTTTTTTTATAAATGGTTTCCTCGGAGGAGTTTGATTTACTGTCCCGAGTGCAGTTGAACTTACAGTGTGTGTGGAAGCGGTGGAGGGGAGGTAAAGGGGATGCTTGTGCAAGAACACAATTGCAAAATAGAAAGAACAATAATCCAAAATCAGGGCAGATATTTTTATTTCCACAAAATCAATTTATGCTGTGTTGAGTGAGTATAAACCATCCCAGGCAGTGGAGGTCTCACCCTTTGACTCCATTTGGGAGATACATATTGAATGACTGCAGTGGGAATGTGGTGAAATGAATTTTGGGAACTTGTTGAAAAGCCCATTTTGTATTTTGTATTTGTTTAAACCCTGACAGCTGCAAAAATGATAGCTCAAAAATACAGTATTCATATTTCAAAATTTAGCTTTTATATGTGAGTGGAATTTTGTCATTATTTCATTTTTCTCACAAGACATATTATCTAACCACACAAGAACTGAGCCCTCCAAATCCATCCAAAGAAAATGGAAAATTTGCAAAAATTTGGTTTTAACATTTTTATAGCCTCTTTTTACAATCAACAAACAGCAGCAAAGTGGTTGAGAAATGAAAAAAAATCTCCATAAATTTACTTGTTGTATTATTCACACATTATATTTAAAAAAGTGAGGAAAAATTACCACTTTACCATATGAGAGACTCAGCTCTAGCCATGTTTTTACTGTTTCTGTGCTCTTTCCCTTCCTGTCTGTCCATGCAATGATAAAAAGTTATTACCAACCCTCTCTTTCATTGCCTCATGACAACACTGGCAGAAGCATCGGGTTTTATTGAGCCTCTTTTGATTTTGGAGGAGTGGTCCCCTGACCCATGCAGACCTTTCTGTATGGATTGAATTGTCCCTAAAGCAGGTATTTAAGGTTTACAGTGCAAGCGTAGCCAAAACAGAAAAGACAACATGGCAGACAGTTTTAAAAGAAATGGACCGTGACACTGGCATATAAAGCATCGTTTTTATTACTGTTTAGAGAAAATAAAAACTAGAAGGAAAAATCTGCAAATGTAAAACTGTGATATTCCAGAGCTTCAGGAAAATGACTCAGTGGTCTTTAAATTGTTTATCTCAGTAGCTACTGGGTCATTATCTTGCTGTGTTTAGTTTTTTTTAGTTCTGTTTGTTATTTATATTGTAATTATTATATTTTTTCAAAGAACATAATTTCAGACACAAATGTGATATTCAGGATTGAGATGTGAGGAATAGGAAAATTTTTAACTGTAATGTGAAGTTGTGAATGTTCTTTATTACATTGCAGCAACATTCATCTGTAGCTAAAGTTAGACGCATGAGCCAATAGAACGGCTATCTGGGCTAGCAAGCTAAATGTAGCTACTAGCTACAGACAAACAAAAATACAAAAAAAAAGATTTTACTGAGCAGTGATTCAGTGCAGCCATGTTAAACAGCATTTTTCTAGCATATGAATTAACTCTCAAACACATCCAACAGTGATTTTTGGTTTCATAAGGATGATGTTATCAGTCAGCAGGTCGAATTTTGTCCTCAAAATGTTCATCTTTGCAGCTAAACTGCAAACAAATTATCGGAAACCCGGAAACACATTTGTGGATAACTTATTGGTCTATGGATGTCACATCTAACATTTATCTTCACATCCTGCCTGAGGGACCTTCACCAAAAAGAAAAAGGAGCACATTAGTCATATTTATGGAAATTATCTGGGAGAGCTCTCCCATGGTGCTCGGGCCTCTCAGCGGGTGCCATGCAAACGTAGACGATGATTTCTCCAGCAGCTGCCTGACCAGGACAAACCTGTGATTCCCATCAAAAGGCCACTGTCGGGTTTCCAAAACAAAACACAGCAAACATAGTTCTAACACTGCTGCTGGGACTGGGGTCGATAAAATGAGGCTTAATTGTGGGACTGAAACAAACGCTCGCTCTGGAGCCAATGTTATCAACTCTCTGACCCTTATTTCAGCTAAAAATTCTCACCTTCTTTCTATCTTAAGTGAGAGCCGCACTCCAAAAATATGAGAGCATCATCAAGCAGAAAATATAAATTTTTGCAAAATTTTGCTTAAATAAGTAATGATTCACTCAAGTGTTTATACTTTTACCATAATTTTATCTGTGCCCGTGCACCACAAGCTGCACCCTTGGGATTTGAACTGCTTCTGTCTTGACAAAAGCCCTTAACCTAACCCTGAACTCTAATAAATATTTTAAATTCATGTATTAAAACCTTATTTCAACACTGATCTCATAATTACGAAGAAAAAATGTTCTTTGCTTTCCAAGATAGACAAAAACAGCCAACTTAAACCCTCTAAATTACAGAATGAGAATGACTTCACAGTTTTCAGGATGTGACCCAGACTAAGAACCTGTACACAGTTATTAAATGTATTTAAGTTTGTCAATACCATATCAGATTTCCTCTACCGAGCAGCTTATCATACACCATGACAAAAGTGACTGATGTAGTCGTGTTTTTAATCTTATAATTGTTACTGATGGCTCAGTTTGTCTGCTCGGCTTCGCTTCAAAGCCAAACAGAATTTCTGAATTGAGGCTTTGTCTGCTGTCAGTTTGTGCTTAATTCCAGAGTGACATAATAATTTACCCGATACCACACAGCTTTAAGGCAAGGTTGAACATTCATATAACACCTGGGGATCATAGTCAGGCTCACAATAATTTTTCAGGGGTAAGCATGACGATAAAACAGTGTGTAAGTTGTTTAATTATAACAAATAACCTGTTACCTCTGTAGACAAGTTTTTAAGAAAGAGAATTAGTGCTTTTTTCTGTGAAGTTGAAATGAATTAATGAAGCATGGAAGACCCAGACAGGCCCTGTATGACCACAGCAGGTCACCCTTAATCTGGAAAAGCCATCCTGAAACACAACTAAAAGACAAGAGCCAAAAAGAATATTTACACAAAAGCAGTGAATCACCGTTTTGTGTGGGGTTTTTTCTTGAGGCAGGCCGCTCTACTTGTGCTTAAATCAAACGCACACGTAATGAAATACGTATCCAGCTCATGACGTTTTAACTATCAACACCGAGCAAGCCAACCGCACGTATGTCACCGGTGTTGATTAGTTTTATTTATTCTCCTCTGCTTCAGTGTTTCAAAGGCAGATAACATGTCTTGCTAGTAAAGCGATTTAAGTTTTAAGTGTATTAGCCAAAGCACTGCAAGTATTTCAGAGGCGAGGGGGCTATTAGTAGCTCTCACCATCGACTCAGAGTTCATATTTCTGTGGAAGCCGGGACAGATCTGTGCAGCTTGTCCAAAAGATTTAATCCACATTTCTCCTTTCTGAAAGTATATCAATCCAGACTGTGGTGGCCTCCTTCTCCTGTTTGATGGCTTTATGTGTGAGAGTGTATATATCAGCCATCTCACCTTTTTCAGCTTTGGCGCGGACGGCAGGCGCCGATGGAAATGCAGGGTGGGTGCCACTGACCGTCATGCCATAGCGCTCTGGCCTCTCTCCTTTACCAGCAGGCAGACAGGAAGGGTAAAAACTGGGCCCTCACTAATATGGACAAACGCTGTTTCAGTCCGTGTAACCTGAGCGCCAGGGGAAAACGCCGCATGAATGACAGACATTTCATTGCAGTGTGCGTCTATTAATCAAAACCTTAGCAAAAACTCACACTTTTCCAGTGTTCTGCTATTTACTCTATTTTCTTCACTCCAAAAAATGCCGCTTAACAGGGATTTAAGGAAGTTGAGCGGTAATTTAAGAAAACTATCAAGCAAGGGAAGGAGATCCGGCTTCCCTTGGCATTTTAGAGTGCTCCAGAAATTGCATGATGATTTTGGCAGGTTGTTCGGTTTACTGTTTTCCTTTTTTCTTCGGTTTCATGCGCCTTCCCAATGATCAGATTCTGGCAACCACAAACTCCTCCCTGTGGACACCCTCATTCTGTATTCCCTCCAATGTCCATCAAAACTGAGCACAGAACGAGCCACAGACCTGGCCAGAGACCACACCTAACTGACCAAGAAAGTACACAACGTGTGTGTTGTTTCTCCTGTTAACTGAGGAAAGAGCAACTTTTTAAAAGCATCCCTAAAACAACCTTTTGGTTAGTACATTCAAAGAGTGATGTAAAGTTGCATCACTGTACATTCTTTATTGTATAGTGAACATTTTTTAATGTCTAGTTGGATAAACTAGAAAAGGAAATATATTTTGCACATTATTAAAATATAAATCAAGGTCTGAGATTACTTTGTTTTTTCCTCACCTGCCACTGAACGTTTCTACCATCCAATAATGTGTTTTGTCTGACTCTTGTGAATCTATGTAGAGTCTTTTAGAAGTGTTAACACTGAGTCACTAATATGTGACAAGAGCAATATGGAAAAATCATGTAACTTCAATCAATAACTACAATCGAGTGCTAATTTCATACATTGCATGTAACTAAAATTATTACTTAAAATGAAAAACATGTATAAAATAAGTATAGAAAGAGAAGGAAATAAATACCAATACCAAAAGATTTGTCCAAAATATGCTTAAAAATTTAGAAACATTTAGAGATACACTACAGACAATCAACCAAGTCTCTTGGTCACTAAGATGTTTTAAAATAATGAACAAAAAACAGGTCAAAAGGCTGCAGAAGTTGATTTATTTTGGTAATCATTTTTTTCATTTAATCTAGTCATATTACTCCCCTATGCTTATATACTCATCAATACTTTGACATCCACATTAACCTCAGTAAGCTTAATTTGATGAGCGTCTCGTCCTGGGAATGTAAAAAAAACTACATGTTCTAAAGCCTGTGATGATGTCTAAAAATGATATCTGTCTTGGTGCAATATCAAATAATGTCATGTTTTCATATCTTTTATATCTTGTATCTCCCTGTGGAGTTGCTCCCTCTAGTGGAGCAAAGGATGCTGGTTTAATCACCCTTGGGAAATTTTGGGCCTAATCAATCTCAAATAACTTTTCACAGTACAGCTACAGCACCATAAACACACAAATTTGTGTAAAGTAAAGAACTGGACAAGTTCGCCCCCTTCAATAAAACCTAAGAGCTGAATTAGAGCATAAAAACCTAAACCTTGTCAAAGCCTTGTTTAAGTTGCTCTCGTGATTCCTGCCATGTTTGCCCGTGTTTATGTGTGTTATCATGTAAACAAGAGGAATGAAAACATTACCGCGGCAAAACGCAGTCTGAGGCCTATTAAGTTAATTTCAATTTAACCGTTGTATCTGGGGAATTATTAATTGGTCAATCAATCGCCTGCTGCTGTGACAGGGCGTCTGGGCCGTGGGGCGCAATGGAAACCACAGCTGGACGTATGTAAATGGGAATTAATTAGCAAGCTTACGTTTCAGCGCCCATATTTGTACTGAAAACAATCTCAGGAGTCCAAGTCTGAGCAGGAGAGTCTCCACCGGCCTGCTGTGGTCACATCCCATCTCTGTCGGACAGAATAATTTCACCTCATTACCTCTGCCATGTATAAATAGAACTCTTTCCACCCACCAGCTCTTTAACGACATGTGCTCTTTAAACACCTACAATTAACCCCTTGTGACTAGGGCCTTGTGTCTACCCCCATGTAGGCTGGTACTCTCCACGCTGAGTGTAGTCCCAGTGGATTACTCTCTCTCGCTGAACCCCATACACCCCATTCAGGCTCAGTCCAGTCCACTACACCTCCAGCTCAGCTCGCCATCATTAAACAGTCATATATCTTGTGTTGTGTTTTCCCTCCAGCAGGATTTATTGGGTGACTGATAGAGTTTACAATGTGCCTCGAGTAGCACGAAACACGTCATGACAACCTGTACACGCATCGCGCTTACCGTTTTCTCCCCACAACATGCCACACGAATGGCGGCCCACCCTCACACCAACCACACACACACACACACACACACACACAAAAAGATGTAACATGTCAAGTGTGTGAATTTTTTTTTTTTTTTGAGTCTGGTGTAGCATGTCATAAGGCAGTTCTGTCTGAAAAGAGTGGGTGATACGGCTCCCTGGAGGCCTCTTGGTTGAAGTTATTTGTGGCAGGTATCCAGCTGATGGACTGGAACGTGCTTGACATTATGAGTCTTATAGATAGAAAGATATAGTTTTTCCAAAGGCACAGGCCCTTCCCACATCTCAATCTCCCCATCATGGAGGTTTGTTTGGAGGGGCTCCGCTGTGGTACACATGAGGTAAGTGGTGCCATACACAATGGCTCTATTTGAGTGTGAATTATGGCTTATTTCCTCCTTAAAGGTCCTTTAGTAGTGCAGCAAAGTAAGTGACATCTTGAGTGACAATTACTTCATATCTTCCCCCTTTCACTCTTTGCACAAAATTACACATTTTATAAAATATAGTCAGCCTATTCTGCAATTATTTCAATATCTTTGGTTTAAACAAGTGAACACACCCTGAAAATGCAAAACACATATGTGGATATATATCTTTAACACCTAGACCTATCCACACTGTAGTATGGCTGAGAGCTCCAAACAGTCCGTGGACTTGCTCGCTTCCTCCCAATGGCAAATAATTCAGTCAAGCGCTACCTCAGAAAAGGTGAAGCTCACAATGGATTTCTCAGATATTCAGCACGAAACCGCAGCTTTCCTCACCCGGAGCACCACCTATAATCACTGTGTCAGACGCCGGCTCTGCAGCGACCTCAGACAAGTTGTTCTTGGACAGGTATCGCACCAGTTGCGGGGAGTCACCCGTGCTGAAACTGGCAGTGTGAAGCACTTTTCTCCAGACTGATGTAAATAAAAAATAAAACACCGTCACTATCAATTCCAGCAAGTTATAAAGACCGGTTCGGTCACTGACGTGTGCTCCGGCCATTTGTCATGTTTCTTCTGCTCAAATGACATAAATTTGCAGGTGACTAGGAAACTAGATAACTGCAGTTTCCTTCTCGTGACACGATGAAGACTTGAAAATACTGGAGTGAACGGAGAATTAAAAACTGACTGGTGCCTTTTGATGGATTTGGGAAACAGTCCATGGACCTGCTGAGGTACCTGTTACCCAGCCTTCACCCTGTTGTCTGGTTCCTACCTATCAAATCGATAAATAACCTGAAAGCAAAAGTGAAGTCATTTTACTATCCTTTTCATTTTACATGTCAGCCTTTTATTGCTGTGAGGTATTTTTCTAACCCTGATTCCTTGTCAGTGTGCGCTGATAATGACATTACCATGACTATTGTGGTATGCTTCATGACGACGGTTGTTTGTTTGAACTTATGCTTAAGGGCAGATATGATGGACAGAGAAGCAAGGTGGTAAATTATACTTTGTACTCTATGCTCATGTGAAGATTTCTATAAATAGATTTATGACTTAAATCAGAATTTATATGAGATCACAAAACCATGCATGTATTGTTTGCACTGGCTGCATTTGCAAATATTTTAAAACCAAATCTTTCAGTCAATGTAATTTGTATAGAATTCCATAATTGTATCTTTATTGTTATTGTATTTCTTGTATTTCTTATCTTTTATCTTATTATATATTCAATTGTAGCTCAAAAAGGTTTCACAGTCAGACATTAGAAGCATCTCATGGTATTACCTGTTTTTTATTTTTCCTTTTATCTTTTTTCAGTTCATTTCATCCGATCCATCAGCTTTTTATAATCTCTGATCAGAACATGTTGCATGAGAAAGTATTGTTGTACCTCAGTCTGATATGATGATTCTTCGACAAACAATCGGGCCTGCTCACAGGGCAAGAAGACCATGTTAATATGAGACATGTGCTGAATACTCACATCATAAATTACCATTGCCTGTGACAAGTGATGCAGCAAAGGAAATCACTTTGGCCTGTGTAAAGTTGGAGTCTTCACTGGTCTCGGAACTTGCGGCTGATTTGGCATAACTTGGCCACGGCAGCCCTGATCAATGTCAGTCTCACACAGGGATGCTTACGCTGAAGTATATTTTAAATTTTTACTGTACAGTGAAATTTGTTGAATACTGACACTTTTTTTCATATTTCTGGAGAGATTAAAATCAAAACTAATGAACAAGTTTTATTTAAAACTGTTAAAATTTAGAAAAATACACTGGCATGAAACTTGACGAGGCCAACGCAGGTTTTATGTTTTTTCTTCAATGTATTATATTACATATTGTAGATAAGAGTTAAACATATGATGAACTGTTGAAAAAAAATCCTCTGAATTATAGCCACAAACTTTTGTGAAGTGTTAGCTGAGTGAATGTGAAGGAAAGTTGGCCACCACCAAAAAAATCACTTCTTTCTTTAGTGTTTCCACTTTTCTTACATCCTGCCGGTCTTACACTGTCTCTCACTCGCTCCTGTCAGACTGTTGGTAAGTCTATGAAGATATTAGCTTAATGTCTGCACTCTAAAGGACTCAGTTGATTTAAAACATTTGAAGGAAGCACGTAACCGTTGCAGCATTTGGCCTTGCCTTGGATAAATAAAAGGATATGGTTTCTGCAGTAGTGACAGTCTCACATTATGCACTGTAAATGTGTCATCGTGCCGCTGCCGGTGCCCCAGAGTGATAGTTTACCTGAACTGATGGAAATTAATGGTGATGTGTCACAGTATCCAAGGGCCTTTTAGTTTATATATTTTGACTTGTGATTATGGCCGGCACAATCACAACTTTTTTTGATTCTCCCCCAGCCGTAGCACGCGTTCATGTTGACTTTGTGGTTTTCCTAAATTGGACTCTGGCTCCAGTTGGCTGAGTTTCCATAGCAACCTTTAGCCTTATCTGCTACTGGTGGAGACAAACAATAAGGTCTTTCACTTTTTCAGCTTTCTTTACTTTTCCTCAACTTTAAGTAACAAGGCTGTGTGTGTGAGCGTGTGCTTTATTTTAGAATTAGCAAACAATATTAAAGTCTTTACAGAATGCGACCCTTGTTTTTAATATTAAAAATGTATTTTTAAGTTGTAATATTCTGTATATATACATTCTTATAGGTACTCTAGGTTTTTTAATGAATTTGTTTTTGTAAATATAAAGCCTGCCCTTTTTAAAACTTAAGAGAAAAAAGCAGCATTTGGGTCTTTAAAGGTACCATAATATCTGAACTTAGTTTTACTTATGTTTAGTTTACAAGACCTCATCCTAAATAAGCACACAGTATTAACTATAAGAACAAACATTAGTGTACGCTTAATGAAATAGGAATAGTTTATTTTAGTACTGCTGGTTTACCTTAGTATAGAAATACCTTAGCATAATATTAATGACTTTATGAAATTCTAAACCTTTTTTTTTTTTGGTCAAAACGCCTGACATAATGTTTGAATGTACAGTGTGCAATTTAAGATTATATTTATTTCCTCGGTATGTCATTTATCTGCAGTAGTTGAGTGAAGATTACAACTGTCTCTTGC
Organism: Acanthurus leucopareius; assembly: GCA_029814765.1. NCBI lineage: Eukaryota > Metazoa > Chordata > Actinopteri > Acanthuriformes > Acanthuridae > Acanthurus > Acanthurus leucopareius. Next base: position 10,077,493 of record JAQMCX010000021.1, on the reverse strand, counting down.
AACACTGAACACTGTGTTCTTAAATTGAACGAAAAAAATAAAAGATTACTTTAAAAACGAAATAGCTTTTTCTCTCCAGTAGGTTAATGACCTTTGAGGTTGAGACATTCTCTCAGACGCTGTAATGATCAATTGATCAGTAATGTACAGCCTCTCTGATTGATGAGACTCTACTTAAATGGGCTAAGCCAAAAGTTCACATGGGAGGAGATGTGGAGTGTTTTCCTTGGTGTCACTCCTGGTTCAGTACATTTGTTCAATGCAAAACGGCATTATTAGCATAACAGGAATTAAATGAACCCAGACGATCCCCTGTGAAGTCATGAGGTTGTTTTCTAAAGCCAAACTTGTAACGCAGCACTTAGAATCTATTTGTCACTGTGGGTCAGAGATGTGGATCTTTGACCCACAATGACACGTTAAATTTGTCAAATCTAAGGTTTAGTGGTATATTTTTGATATAATAATAATAATTCTAATTATAGTAATAATATTGCTAATAATATTGATAGCTCTTTCCATTTTTACTCAGATTACTGAAATTAGTGTTGCTATCTAATGCAGGTTTAAAATAAAATCAATGATAAATAAACCCCTTTAACACCAGAAAATGATAATTATATGTGGCTTGTCAAGACCCATGAAAGAGGTGAACTTCATGAAGTCTGTAGCCCAGGTCCTCTTAAGAAAAATGGTAATACACACATTTGGTTAAACAAGCAACACATTTATCTATCAGTTATCATTTAGAAACAGGACAAGTGCAGAATATCTTTTCAAGCAGATTTTCTCATTAATACTGCATACCTGCTAGTGCTAATGAAAGCAGTAATTTTGAAATCATATACATTTTATCATTTACATTTTAAATATATATAAGAAACTTATTCAACAGGTCAAGAAATTGTAGCATTTGATCCTTAAAGTTAAATTGATACTTTTCCTCAAATTGACATCTTCCTATGAATACAAGTAAGGGATCACAGATTCACACTGACAACTATTTCTGCCTGCCAACACATGTACAGAGGAACTTTATGGCATGCCCTAAAGTGAGACCTCTAACCATCAAGGTTCCCACCTTAACTGCCACTGTAACAATATTCAGTCTGTGTCAGGACAGTTGTGTGAAAACAAATTAGGACTATGATTGATGAACACTTCTAACAGCTCTCAGACTGACCACAGTGATGGGAGTCCCGGTAAAGACTGCCTCCTGCCCTCAAAGCTGACGTTAACCTCTTCAGCTTCAATACTAATGTTCCCTCTACTCTCATCAATCCAGCACTGACAACTGTACAACTTATTCTTTCTTTCAGCACTTTATGGACGTCCACTTCCAGGGTGCCTGTCTGCTCGATGAGGCCAAACATGGGACTGAATATTCTTTAGAAAAGAGAAAAATGTTATTTTGAAATCCCCACCTAAAGGATGTTATTAATAAGACTTGCATCATCCATATTATTTTTCAGTTTGTTATTCACTCACAGGGTAGCCTTTGCTCAACATGGGAACATGCTAACTCACAAATAATCAGTGCCCACACATAAACATCTTCAAGCAGGACCCACATGTGCCAAAATGCTACATTTATTTGATCAGTATCCCTGGTGATAATGATCCTTCGGCACTTAAACACAATCAAGCTGAGTGTGTGTCAATATCAGCTAAAAGACACCTTTGTCTGCTCTATAGTTCTCGCTGTCCTCTCCACTTATACTGTACAATGTGAGCAAGCAGCGGGAAGAAACTGGCTGGCAGGGATGGTGTGCTCTGTGCTGACAGCCATGTTAGAGTTGATAGACATGACGTTTCAGCACCCAGCGTGCCCTCAGAGAGCGATGACGGTGGCCTTTACAAGGATGTCTTTCGGCAAATCACTCATGGGAAAATATACAAAAACTTGCATTGCCTGGCAAACAGGTTGTCCATCAGAGCTCATGATCCCTCAGTGCTGGTTCAGGGTAGTTCCTGGACTTTAAAGGTCAGTCTGATACCTAAGAGACATCCTTTTAATTTCATGTACCTCCTGTTTTGTTTTTTAGGATTGTTATGTCTCATCACACAGTGTCATCCACCTGATAAAGTTTAATGAAAATTTACTAAATAAAAATCATTCAATTCTATCTTTTAACATGAATGTTAACACCAAAAACTCAAACTAAAAATACTAGAGAAAACAAACTGCATGAAACAGAGACTTTTTGTGAAATGAGTGTGAAATCCAAATTATAAAACAGTTTGACGCTTTAGGGGGTGAAGTATATTGCTTACAATACAAGGTAATTACTCCCATTCATCACACAGGTTATAAAATGGAAATCTTTCCCCTCCTCAAGGCAAGCTGTAAAATAATGTAAACATTTACCCATAACCCAGCTTCTTTATTTAGTGTAAAACACAACATTTATGCTCAACCCGCAGCTCTTTTCCAAGCATGTATTATGCAGTAATCTCACCATTTTACAGTAATAGGTTTTAAATGTAATAAAGAAACACCAAGGGCACGTTTTGCTGCATGGGAAAAGTCATAAATCACAGTGTGTCTGCAGAGTGACAAATTACTGATGTCATCAACAAGGCATGCCAAAAGCAGAATCTTTGGGTTGGCTGGTGAACATTGACTTATAGGCTAATGGTGCCTACAGCATGCTGTGCTGCAAAAACAGCAATCTTTAAGAGCATGGTAGACCATGTAGGCCCTGGACAACAGCTTCCACAGTTTGAGGCAGAAACTTTTTGAGGTTTGTATTTGTCCGTGTATAAGATTTGCCATTTTAAGATTGAGACACAGAATGATAGAAGTCTAAAGGCAGACCCCAAAGACAATACTGGACTGTTACAATACCTTCATGTAGATCTGCATGAACATTTTTCTGACAATGACATACTGTTGACTCTTGTCAGTGTAATACAAGGCTGGTTCAAGCTTCAGTAACACAGCAGTTTGTTGTTACTTTGTTCAGTAGCCTTGGCTTGTGATAAATCCTAGCTATGGCTAGCAAGCCCTTAGCCCAATGTCTCTGTCTATGTATTGCAATTTACATGAAAACATGACCTGATCTTCCCTGTGTGGATGCAACCTTACGGTCACTATCATCTAGGTGTGCATCACTATCATCTGGATGGTGTTGTCTTTAGCTAGTTCTCTCTGAGCAGGCGAGCTCTGGCAGCTTATCTTAAGAGTCATTTTTGGTTGTTCCAGACGGGCAGCTTGACTTACATGTGGTCATTCGGTTTCAAAAGGTGAATCATCACAATTTGTGATGATGGTTGAAATAAATCTTCATTTAACTATCTCTTTTTCATTGAGAATGTTGTGCAGTGGGATGTCACTAAAATCCATAAATCCTACATCTCCTCACCTTTTTACAAGTGAAGTTTACTGGCTTGCAAAATGAGTAAGAGTACCTGTTTTGCTTTTGATATGTTTGATTAGCATTTTGTAATTGATATTGCTGTATATCACATTCCCCACAGGTCAGTGTATATCTCTTTTCTTTCTGTATTTGCTGTGATTCAAAAACATGGTGTCTCTGTGGTTATACAGATGACACACAGATGTACATCTTTGATAAGTGATTCTGATTCTTACATTTTTCTCCACCTATTTATTGATATTTACTCTGGCTTTTATTTTGTTAAATCACTCTTCTCTCTTTTTGGATGTTTCTCATGTCATTTTGATTTTTTTTCCTTTTGTAACTCAAAATGTATTGCTTTGCAGAGCCTTAACTGCATAAATATATAAAAGGCACTTAATATACAGAGCACCCTCTGAAATCTTGTTATTATTAAAAGTCTGTAAAAACTTGTAAAACCACCAGAAGAAGGAGAAATGCCACTAATTTCTTCAACGGAAAGGGGAATATTAAAATGAGCAATCCCACCCTGGTAGATGGTTACAAATGACGAAGAACCACTGGAAAGATTCCACTCAACACTCTACTTGCATAAGTGTAACTACTGTATAGACCAGAAATTATACAGAGACAAAAGTAAACATTTCTAAGCAATGTTTACTTTACAGCACACCTCATTTACCATGAAAAAAAAGATTATTGAACTGAGCAAAGACCTGGAAAGAAGGAGAAGTGGCAAAAGGAAAGGAATGCAAAAACCAGAAGATTTTGGGCTGAGGAGATATACTGGACATCTTGTGAGCACACACTCATTAATCCTTCAAGATTTATCTAATTAAGTGTGTGGTTTTATTTTATGGTTGAGGATTATATCATGAATAGAGGTGCGAGATTTGATTCCCTATCTGATGCTCACCCACAGCTCCTCTCTGCTATAATGTTCAGACATGTTTATTTGGACACATGCCATAAATCCCAAGCTTTCGAGGAGGCACGGGTGGGCTTGGTCACGGTGCAGGAGGCCTGAACTGCTCCAATGATAATTTGTGGTTGCTGCATGTTCGACAGCCTACAAAGAGGCCTCAGACTGCCACTGGCTGGCTGCACCTATGGCCACGTCCACTACAAATAAGCCAAGGACTCTTATTCTGCAGAGGGAAATGTTTTTATATTATGAAGTTATTTTGCTGGGAAACCATTTTAATTTATAAAGTGTGTATAAACACATGAGGCCAAAGGAAGAATTAGTTCAGTGAGAGTAGGAAGGTAGTTAATGAAAGAATCGGAAAACCAACCAGTTCTGGTGACAGTTTGTAAAAATGATATAAACAACCTTATGTGCTTAACTGGAACTTTTTTTCAGCAATAGACATGAAAATGAAAGCTGATAAAAGGTTAAATGTAATTGCTTTGGGGTCCGTTAGATAATATTTTGGTGCAAATGTGTTTTTTTTTTTTTTCATGAATGATGTTCATCGGATGGATAAATTATTGCAATCCTCCTTTAGGGGCCCTGTGCCTCTTAACCTCTGCTCTCTTCCAGGTCAGTGCACACTGGACAAAGTCAATTTCCTACCAGCACTCCCTCATCCACTTTCAGTGTTTATAAATCTCCCTGTGCAGAAAAAAAGCTGCTAATTTAAAGCTATGTTCTTGTCACCTGGTGAACCTCATGCCCTCGGACCCCGATCGGAACTGCTATGGGTCAGAGGTGACTGTCTGGCCCCCAGCTTATCAAAGCTGTGTTTATTTAAAGTCTATGATGACAACAAACAGAAGGACCACAGGCAACGGAGCAATTTGGAGGAAAATCCTGCTTCAGAGTGCAGATTAGGCATGCATGTTTCAGAGTACATAACTGTTGAAATGTCAGCATTGTCACTCTCAATCCTGGTGACGATGGCTTGCTTTGCTCTGGAATACTGTAAGGTAATTTTTCCTCGGCACCCTGTGACATTCACGGAGAAGCTGCAGAGGGGCTGAACTCGGTGCATGTTTACAGGCTTTTCTTGGACAAACAATCTGTCTTGATTGGCACTTACTCGAGAGCCCCCTAAATATCTGACTAAGATTGGATCCACGGGAATTTAAACCTGGATGACCAACACTTTTCCACTCCTGGTAAAGCATTTACTGCCCGAATTAACTGTAAACAGTAAAGGGCTGTCCTATTAAATTCTCCAACTTCATGTTTTGCAACAGTCCTTCACACTTGTTGCACCATTAAACCTACAGCAAAAGATTATGGACACACTTGTGATGCTAACATTAGCCTAGTCTTTAAAACTTGGAGATGAACAGCTTAAGGCTCCGTGCAGCCTGCAGGACTTGCTCTAATCATTCTTCAATAAGTTACTTAATGTAGATGAAGTAATGAACTTATTAATGAGAGGGCAAACAGGTATAACTGATTCTTTCTGACTGTGTCCCAAAATAAACAACAGCATGCCCCAAAATGATAGATGTGAAAATGATATGTGAAAATACTAAGATCTCTAATCTTAATTTTGGTCAAGATCATTTATGACCCTACTGATAAGTCATTAGATCAAGTCACCACCGTTAACAGAGCATCCTGAAAAAAGGTGAGATGTTAATCATGCTTGAACCAGCTTTGTTTTCCCACCAGTCTGCACTGTACGCAGCCACACATGGTGTCAGGGGTGGCATCCCTCGTTTATTTACTCTCATCTCGGGATTTCTGGGAGATGTGTGTGGCCTCCGTGCCTCTGTGTTGTAAAGACACTGTCAGAGGAAACGTAACATTTTACAGTACTCTCTACTGGTGACAGATCCAGCACACGTGGCTGGAGGAGCTACGACACAATGAGAGGGATGGAGTTTAAGGCTGAAGCTGCGACTGTTTTTCTGATGAGAGAGGTATTCAGAGGTCAGGGCTGTGTGTTGAGTGATGGATGTATTATTACTTAAAGGAGGGATTTGGAGCATATGGCCAGCATTCCTGTTAAAGATGTTCAAAAAAAAAAGAACATCATCAACAGAATTTGAAGAAGTTACAGTGACATTATGTCAAGGTCGTCTATATATATTATGCTGCAAAATATGCACTGAAGTAAACATGCTAACCAGATAAGCCCAGCCTCTGCTGTCCCGAGCTTAACTGACTTGTTAACTCATTGTAAAACACACTTTATTCAAACTCAACAGAAACAGAAGAAAATAAAACACACCAACACCATCTTAATTCCCCTTTTCACTGTTCCAACAATCACAATTTTGTTGAAATAAACTTTTACCACCAAGCTATATAGAAAAATCTCAGCCTCTGTAACAACCATCCTCTCCTTTTTTATGCCTCTACTTACTAAATTATTGAAAATTTTTCATAGCTAATACATAATTATTACTGTTTGCTGTCATTGTAACTGTCATAAACACGGCATATTAAAGTTTTCTGTATAATGTGAAACTACTGATAAGATCCATATGGGGTTCTCCTTCACTATATGAAATGTGAAGGAAAACACCTCCTTTTTGCCTCACCTTGCCCTCTTTCAGCAGGCAGTATCAGGTCACTTATCCTCAGCCGGATTGATTGTCGATGATCTATCTCTCTGCCTGCTGTGATTGTTTGCCAATGGAGGCAGGTTTTTATTATGCAGTGGCAGGCCCTGACCCTGTCTCATTATAAATGGAGGGGGAGGGATGGAGGGGTGAACGGGAGAGGGCGGGGAACTTGGATAAGTTCTCCTTTGTGTACCTACACACGAGGAGGTAAAAGGCAGACTGTATGTGGTGGCCAGGGGATCACTCGAGTGGCTCCATGGGCTCAGTTGCGTGGCCCTGAGGGTTTCCTTTGGTTAGCTTGCTCTGCCCTTCAAGTTCACGGCTTTGGATATGTGCCATACTGTATGGCCACCCATTGCTCTGTCTCTCACTGACACACATACAACAGCTATGGAGAGCAATTAGACAGAGAAATACCAGCTATTGTTAAGTAATAACAGTTATTATGAAACTAAGCATGTTTATCTCATGTGCACATTGTGCTCCAGTTACTGGGAATAATCAGGTTGTATGAGGGTCATGGTAAGGTCATGGTCATGATGATTAATGTGTTTTACTTGTGTAATATAATGGTAAGCCTAGTTTTTTTTTTTTTATCTACATCTTTCTTCTGTCATAACATTGTTATTTTCGTGCTTTCTTTGTGTATTTACTTCGTTGCACAACTTAATTTTTTAAAAATCCTTTCAGCACTAAAAACAAATACTGCCAAAAACCTTTAAAACACAGTGAGACGGACAGGCAAGGTGTGTTTTAGTTAATATTTATTAATTCAAACCCCTTTAAAACTTTAGAATTCGAAAAAAAAAAATTATGAAAACACAATCCTGTTAAAAAACTCTAAATGCAAAAAAAAAAAAAAAAGCCAACAACATAATATCAAAACCCTGTATATAGATAGGGGACACAACTAATTCTTTCTTCGGTTATATTACATATGGAAGAACATATTCTGCAATAATGTAATATTTCCCCTCTTAATTTTCATTTAATCATTCATTTTCTTCATAATGTTGAAGGATCTCAAAGTTGACAAAATTTAGAACTGTCCTAAAGAGCATTTGTGAATTTAATGCTTTGCAGATTCAAGGCAATTGTGTTATTTGAGCTCAGCAGCCAAGTATAATAAGAGTTGGTTGTGAATCACTTTCTGAGAGTGAGTCAGCTCAGCCTCTCAGTTCTTAAAGTGGAGGAACCCGACGTAAGTGTTTTGAGGAACTATGTTTTACGGTCCCTTCTAACCGTCTCAGACATTCACCTCTTCCTATTCAAGAGGGCATGTGTGGCCACATGTGGTCTAAATTATAATGTTATATGATGCAAAAACACTGTGGCACAGAGAATCAATGAGGTATGAAGCTTTGCCATGTCTAGTTTCAGATCCCATCATTCAATCCAGGAAACTGGGCAGAATGCAGCTTTTTTTGTGCCTTCCTCAGCACACACCACTTCCTGTGTTTGACTGTAAACGCTTAATGAGATGTTAGATGCATATAATCACTGCAAATTATTATCAAGGGTGACTGCTGTCTTTATAGAGATGACATCAGTACCTGGCAAACACAGCCAGAGTACTTCTGCATTTGCATTCACTTGACCTCATCATCTGCAAATGTCATGCAACAGTATTTACTACCTGATTCCAGCAGAGATCCAAAGCAATGGAGTGGGGATAACATGCCTCACCTTTGTCTGTGAGCTTTGGTAAATGACGCCCAGCATGATAGTGGTGCTCCATACAGGCCTGCCACCCTCACCCTGCCTTTCAGCACCTTCTGGCCCACAGAAAGGGCCTCTTTGTTCAGCCTTGTGCTTGTGACGTCCACTCAAGACCATGCCTCCATTAGCAACAGCCTGCCAAATAACCAGGGATTGTGATGGAGCCTAATACCCACTGCATATGTAGTATTTACTTAAGGAGGAATAGAAAATTGTCCCTCCCATGGCGTCCAGACACAGGACTACTTTTATAACTCACCGTGGTCACACTCACTGGCTTTTGCCGGGCTGATTGACTGATTGATTTCACTAGTAAAGGGTCACTTCCTTTACAGCAAAGGTGAATATTTTTAATTTATTATCATCCTCACTGCTGATAATGGTTCCAGTGTTGGATTGCAAACAAATTCATTCTTGTTTAGAAATGTAACATGATAAAGAAGTGACTGAAATAAGATACAGTTTCATTAATTACTTTAATTTTCAGATTACAGATAATATAATTAAGATGATATCTTGGAGACTATCTCAAAGCATTTAGTTTATATCGTGCATAAAGGAACAAGATTGAGATCAAGATTAAGATTAAGATTGCACTTTTAATTGGAACATCGAGTTAAGAGGCCCAAATGAAACATTTAAATTTAAGTATAACCCCAGTTTATATTTAAAAAGGTTTGCAGTGTTATTTGTGGTAATTGTATTTAATAGAATATGAAGCTGTTTACTTCCCAAAAGCAGTGGTAGTTTTGTTTTTCACCAACAAAATCTTAATTTTTACTTAAACTTGTGTGCGTTCTCTTAGCATCATATTATAATTTGTGTTTTCTTTACTACAAAATAGAACAGTCTTAAAGCAATTGGAAGCACTGGATTAAATGATTATATGATGTTGTTGATATTAATTTGATAGGGGAAAAATAAACTCCAAAAACTGACCAGCAGTAGCAGTTTGACCTAAAATATTTAGTTCAGTTTTACAGTATTCCATTTAAAGAGAATTTTAGTTGTTCCAGCAGTAGACATACAAGAATTTCATGTTATTGGAGGAACCTGAAAGGTGTTTTATGCCACATGAAACACAATCCTGTACAAATATGATGAAAAGTAAATTCAGATTTCCCAAAACTTCGCTGAAGGACTGATGCAGGGACACCCTGGATTTGATTTGACCTGTGGTATTTTTCTACTGGGCAAGCCTGATTTTCCATGGCCATGTTCGAAAATAAAGTATGCCAGTCTTTTGCTTATTTTACTTGGACACAGTGACACCGATTCTCTTATCACAGCCTTCCTTTTACTCATATTGTGACTCCTTCAGTACGTGAATTGAATCCAGGCTCTCAGTTCGAACATGTATCAGAGAGAGACTGACCTGCTGAGCCAAGTCCACACGCGTATGGAAATAAAACAATATTCAAACATCACTTTTAAAATAAACATTTGCGCCCAGTCGACATAGCTGGCAAAGGCTCGTCTATGCCGTCTCATTTTAAGGAAATCCAATACACATGTCTCCTCGTATTTTCAGGGATTATAATTATTGCCATGCGACATCAAATCATCATGTAATAAGACCTATGAACTCAGTGGTTTCTATTTGAAATCAAAAAGCAAGCCACTAAACCAACTTTTTTAACCCTAATATCAGTTCTCATTGCTGATTGTACCCAGCTCTGAAGTCTCAAAGTTCTGGACCTCAAAATATCTTCTCCAAAAAATATATAGGTTAAAGGTTAAAGGTTCTGGTTTCTGCTTTAATCCAAAATTCATTTTACGCACAAAAAAAACTGTTACCTCTCCACATTAAATACCTTATTATTGTAATATAATTAGGAGAGAATTGCTGGGTAAGCAGTGACTGATTGTTGTGTAGACTGATTGTGAGCACTAGCTTCACCTAGTTAGGAGCAAATACAAAGAGAAGGCTTTGTAGATGTCTTTTAAAAACCTGGAGAAAGTTAGAGAGAGGAAAACAGGGATCATTACTGCTTAGACAGAATGACTCAGGACGGCATCTTCACTGTCCTGTTTCTTATACCAAAGCCCACTGTTTTCTACTTTCACAGCTTATTTTTGGTTTTTTTTGTTGTTTTTTTTGACCAACTTGACCTACATTGAATTTCTAGAGCAAAACAGAAAAGGCACTTATTCTTAACATTTCTTTTAATAGAAAAAAATCAAGGGTCATTTTTATGTATTTTTCTCCGAGACAGGAAACCCTGCCCATCTCTGTTTTCACTGGAACACTGTTAATGTGCTACGTTGTAAATGTTGACTCGTTTGACAATATTACGGTCGTCCACCGTCAAGGTCTGATGATGCCAACTGTCATTGACATTTATGCATGTCAGGTACTACAAATCCACAAGGGCTCCTCATGATTATCTGCACAGACCATGCATCTTACATGCCTTAATGTGATAAAAATTAGGCAGGTACGGCAATCCATTGGTCTATTTCTTAATTAAATCTGTCTTGGCAAAGACATGCTGAAAATGGTTGAGCACATATTTGCAAATGTTAAGTGACAGAGGCACTAAAAGCCTGGTGTATTTATATACTGTAGCTGCTCTGTCTACTAAACTAATGACAATCAGTGTGTGTGAGACAGCCACCCACTCATTTGGACATACTCTGTGAATACATTTTCTGTTAATAAATGCAGTACAAATTTAGGCATAGTTCTGGTTGAATGTAAATTGTGGCTAAACATAAACAGCCTTATTCAAACTGAGGCAGGGCAGTCACCACAGAGAATATTTTGGTTCATTTTCAAGAACTTTCGAAAAAAAAAAAAAAGGTTAAAGAAAAGGAGTGTGTTTGTTTATTGGTGGTAACTGGCTTAGTAACCAACTGTCAGACATTGAACTTAAGCCTCGTTTTACATGCTTCTTAAAAGTCCAACCGCTGCGGTGTGTCCAACATACTTGGTTATAAATCTTGCAGGTACTGCAGAGAGATGTCATGCATGCATTAATTTTTCAGGCCCACCACACACCTTTCCACAGGCACACCAAAAAAACAAGGATTGTGGTCAGTTTTTCCAGTCCGGCCTAATTAAAGGGGAGGGATATGAAACATGTGTCCTGTGCTTACAAAGGGCTGTGGCAACCAAATGCATCACCAAGATCAACACACCTTTCAACAGGCAACAGCCATGTCATTGTTTACAGAGACCCATGCATTATAATCAAGTAAGAGCATATGAAAAGTGCCTGAATTTAAGTGAAATCAAGCAAGGGCCATTAAATTTGACATTGTTGACCTATTTATTGTGAATGCAAACAAGTTCTCTGATACTAAAAGAAATGAATGGATTTTAAACTTGTTTAATAAAGCACGAATGGACACTTAAACCATGTTTCTTTTCATGTTGTTATATAACACAGAGTGTAAATGTTGGATGGGTGCGTTAAAATGAAGTGTTACAGATATTTAAATGAAACTCAATGATTAGAAAACCCTTAAAACAATCATTTGTGAGCAGTTTATCAAAGAAATTGTTTGCAAATGCTTATACACTCATTGACTTTCAATGACATTAAATTGCAGCCAAAAAATCCATTTCTGAAGCAACAGGGAACGCTGTTTGTGGTGTTAGTTATGGCTTTGACCTGGAGTAGCAGTCCACCATCCTGTATAATAAGTCTTTTCACCCAATCATTGCTGCATGGGAATACCTTAGGTAAACTAGTCAAGACATATCAAAAACAATCAGGTGGTTGCAGTAAATTCCAGCCTCTCCAGATGAATTTGGGAACAGAGATGCTCAGTGAGAGTTTCAGTCTCATCTGCCAGCGAGTCCATCAGGACCTGGAAACGAAACCTGCTTTCTGAAGGAATGAAGACCAGGATGGCTTCCGGTAGGTTGTGGCAAGACCCAGCAGATCTCTGCTCACCTCAGCTTATTTAGCATGTGATACCTATGTGATACCGATGGTTAACAGAGGTCACGATAATAAGTAAGAAGAGCTGACAGACTTGGTCTTTCTGTTACTCATATAACAAACTACTTAAAAGGCACTAAAAACTAAAAAATATAAATGCTCTTTTGAAAGCTGAGTCATGTGGGGAGTGTCATTCCTGCGTTTCCTCCGTAACACCCTTGGACAGAGAGTCGAATCATATTTGAGCCCTGCTGTGAAGTGAGCAGTATCCCATACTTATGATGAATGAGGCTCCTAGCTGGACGGTGGCAAGGAGGACAGCTCCAATGTTATCGCACAGCACCTTGAAGTACTGCACTTCTGAGGGCCAGCTCACCTGGGAGGCCCTCGCACATTAGGGCCTTCATCAATCACACGTAGACCAGTTTCCACATGCAGCAGCATGGACAGGCCTGACGCAGCATAAAATAGAGGGCTGCTGGCAAAAAATGTAACTGGCAACCTCATGTTCTGACTAGGATCCACTGCTGGTAAATGAGGAGGGGAGAAGCCTATTAGTGCCTAAATAAACAAGCAGCTGCAAAACTTATTGTATTTTGGAGGTATTTGTATTGTTATTTTAAAAGTTTCAAAAGCAAGACAACTTAAAACTGCTTGTGTGATGAAGAAAGTTACTATTAATGCAAAATAAACACCTTCTTGTTATGATTATATGTATGTTACTAGAAATTGTAAGTCAGACAAGACTTCTCATAATTCAAATTGAAGAAATGTGCATTTTATAAAGGCCACACCTTTAAACCTTTGCAAACCTACTTGTCTGCGCCTTAGTTAGTCTTCGGGGACTCCCAATGGCTTTTCATAGAGTCATATTATCCCTGCCGTCGCCGGACGTTTTCAAAGCTCGGGCAATCAATGCAGAGTTAATGAACCCAGTCCTGGGGCTCCTGTAGCCCACTGGAGGCACACATTGAGAGGCCCCCAATACCTGAGAGATCCATTTAAGGGTGAGATATTCCAAGCGGAAAAGCCTATTGGTAGCCAGGCCACAGTTTATAAGGGTCAAAACAATTGGGAGAAAAGCACACCCAATCTTTCAGGGGTCCACATGCGCAGTAACACTGTCAACACACAAGGGAGAGCAGGACCCCTGAGGGTCGGTCATGGGGCAGAGCCTATGCCAGAGCCTCTCACCTTCTCTCATAAATCCTTACAATCTGAACTCCCACTGAATGTTGTGGGAAGGTCAGGTGTTTGGTGCTTTCTCTGGAGAGGCCAGAGTTGTCCTGTGCACCCCTATTACTGCAAAAAGACCCTGCAAACTCTTGACCTCTTCATAGCCATGCTACTGGTTTCATTTGATACTTAAAGAGCTGGGTATTGTTACTGAGTAAATGTACTCCAGTTGAGAAAATGACTGAGTTACTAAATGTATCCATGGAGGACAAGGAAAAAAAAACAGCACAGTCCACTGGTAAAGATAAGAGTGACTTTCTAAACCTTTAGGAAGGGATTGTTGACTTTTAATTTCACTTTTGCAAGGCACAACAACCAGGATCTCCCCTCCACCAAGATCTCTGCCGTATGGAGGACTTTGTTGCTCCTCCTCCAGGTGGAGGACTTGCTATGAGTGCCTTATATTGCCACAGATAAGTTTACATTAAAGTTAAAAGCCTGCTGCACTACACTCAGAAAAGGGTGCCCAGTGGGATTTAAAGGGTCACCATAGGATCCTGACTAGCCCCTCTGTATTTGATGAGTTTGCTGTGAAAACAGCTTCCCCTTGATAAATTTGGTTGTAGTTCTCATTTAGACTTTTGAAAAAACAAAACTGTACCTCTGTTTCTTTTTTGTAATAAAACCCTCCACCAAATGGCCAAAGCTGCCCAGCGAGGCTTCCAGCACACTGTGGTACATTGAGACACACTGTTATTGCACTGTGAGCAAGGTGTGCTGTGGTATCTGGCCTCTGGTTTTTCTAAGAGGTGGAGCGTGCCTGTCTGCTGTCTGCTGGTTCGGCACCGGGGCTGTGGGAGAATAAGAGGGTGAGCAGCTATTTGGCTTGGCCCCGGACAGGACATGTGTACTGAAACTACAACTCTCTGGATAGGTGGATGTGGGCACTGGACGTTGGCATGTTACATACGTTCTCATTATGACAAGCATGCACGCTCATGTCCACACATAGGCTACACCACACACAGACAGTTAGAGGCACACACACACACACACTCTCACACACTCTCACACACGCTGGTGGATCCATTCCCAGAATATTTTGGAACTGAACCAGCTGCATGTACTGTGCAGACTATATGCAGGTTGGCCATTTGGTTTGGCTTTGCTAATAGACTGGAAACATATCATGTGACTTTTGGAAAAAGTGGTTCCCACCAGTCTCATGTCTGCATGCCAAATTGAGACTTGGGCGATAGAATGTGGCACAGTCTACAAACTCCAAAACAAGGTAGGTCATTTTAAATATCCACTAATAATAAGTTGGAATTATATATTTATATATATGCATATATATGCATTTACATGCTTTGTGACATTGTGTTATCACTGCATTAAAGAAGTTGTTTGAGGTGTGGCTTGCATGAATTAGGTTATAATACTACTTAGAAACATGGTGGTATCAGGCACTTAGGTGACCCAGCAAGGTGGCAGTTCACCTGAGCTGATAAACAGGTCTACAGAAACACAGGTTTGTTGCCTTTAGTGGGATTTAAACCAGCAGACTTGCAGGGGCCTACACTGACACTGACAGCTTTATAGAGGCATGACACTGGCAGGCCTGAAACTGTAAAAGCACTAAGACAACACACACCTTAGGAAATAATGAGTCCACCAGCAAGTACGGTAAGTTTATTTGTGTGTGTTACTGTAAGCATGTGTGTGTAGGAGCCACAGTCTGGCGTACAAATACACAAATCCCCATGTCTACATGCTTGTGTTCATGCAAATGAAAAACTCTTGGCTCGAAGAAAGCAACTCCTCTGTTCACTCAGGGTCAAGTGAGCGAATAATTATAGGAGGTGGCCTTCTCTGGAGTCTGTTTATAACTCTAATAAGGGAGAGTGTCAGTGGCAGAAAATGTCATGCTTGCTTCATAAATACAATACCACCTTGCCTTTCTAAAGTGAGCAAGGCAAACTTTTCAGTGACTCCCATGCTTTGACAGACACACACATACACACACACACACACACAGAGAATCTACATTTAAAACAGTCAATACAAACAAAGAGGCATGCACACGCAAGAACACATAAAAACACAGAGTCTGATGTCACAGTCACCAGCACGTTTGGGCCGACACCTCCTGGGTGACACGCCGCTGTTTGCAAGCCAGGGGCTGCCGTGTTAGCAGGCTACGTTACCGCAGCCACAGAGGACAAAGACAGCCTTCATGTGGTGTTCACTCAGCCCTGGAGACTACTTCTGGTTTTGTGTGTCTGGAAATGAGTATCTGAGGTGGCAGTGAGACTCCATCGACCCCAAAATCAAGCATAGAAGTTATTTACACTCTTGACATTTACTGGACATTATGCTGTCTTTCTTTTCCACTGCTGCTTCAGCACACTATGCATGTATACATTTCCTATCCTTTCTATTTGGGATGGAATAATTGCAAAGGAGCAACAGTACAGTGTGATTTCTCCAACAAGCATATACTGATTTCCCTCAGTGGGACGTGGTTTCAGTTTCCAGTAAATTCTGTAATGACAAATACAAGGCCATCACCAAGGTAACTCTAAATTTCAACAAGTAACGGTTTCGATTTCTGATATACAAAACCTCACTCCATCTTGAACACCACTGAGAAGGAAATATTAGTTCCTTAATAAAACATAATTTTGTCTGGAGGCTGAGTTGAGAGGCCCAAAGAAAACAGATGTTGTCTTGTCATGTTAGCAATACCACGCGTAAGGCCGGGATCTATTTCATTCTGTTTTTATAATTAGAGGATTTCTCCCTCTCTGTCCGCTGTCTCTCACTTCAGTTTGTCTTGAAATGGAGCCGCATTCCACACAGACTGTCTCCTTAATTTGCCAGCCTGATTTGAGGCCTGTTCTTGAGATGACAATATTAATTAAGGGCTAATTAAAGTTATGCAAACAAGAGCTCATATTCATATTTTCTCTGCAAAAGTAGCCGTATTAAATCAGATGAAGGCCAGGGGTGGCCCTGTAGGCAGACAGAAGTTGTAAGCTGTGTGTAATTAAAATAACGTGACACCTCTCAACCTGCTAGCTCTCTACAGAAAACCCTCCAAAACATGAGACACATTCCACCACATACGTTTGTATGTCTTGGAGTCTGTCAGCCCTCAGCCATTGTTAAAGCGTGACCAGGCCACCAGGGTAGGGAGGGAGTAAAACAAACGTCCAAACATATGACGTGATGGACAAGAGGGATTCTCCTGCACACAGGGTTCACAGAGGGCAGATATGTTACAATGACTTTGACTGGATCTTTTTCTGCAAGGTGGGTACTGTAGTGTACATGAATTGGCATTCAGTCATTCCAATTAATTCAAAACAAATCAAAAAAAACCCACCACATTGTCTTACCTACAAGTATTAATGGAAGTATGTATTATTGCTAAAAAATTGAGTATACAGATTTTTTTTTCAACCAGGCTGACAACAAAGAACCAATGAGATGCCTGCATTTGCTGTTATGCTGATGTTTCATTGCTAGACTCTATTTAATACTGCA
Organism: Acanthurus leucopareius; assembly: GCA_029814765.1. NCBI lineage: Eukaryota > Metazoa > Chordata > Actinopteri > Acanthuriformes > Acanthuridae > Acanthurus > Acanthurus leucopareius. The sequence continues at coordinate 10,060,269 of JAQMCX010000021.1, read as the reverse complement.
TCCTGAGCCTGGCCTTCTCAGACCAAGCACATCATAATCTATTGTTTCAAAAATGGGCAATAAACCAACATGAAAAGGTTAAAGCCAGAACCAAGATTCCCACTTGTAATGGTTCCTCTAATATCAGTGTAGACTGTTTTGACTGGAGTCCAGTTTGCTAACATTAGCCTACAGAGAGCCACTAGTGGTCTGACACTTAAGCTGTGAATGAATCACTGTCGTCTATGCTTTTCAATGTGCACTAGATAAATAGCAAATGTTATTACTATATCAGAGGGACAAAGCAGGATAATACAGGACAGTAGCCTATAGGGTCGTCCCATTTAATAGGGTTAGGGTTTCAGTCATTACCCCTTGTAATCTTGAAATAAGGAGCACAAGCTCCACACACTTACAGCCTGCCACACTTGAAAACAAGGGACCGAGCTAAAAATAAGAAATGGGCCATACATTGACTCTATTGGCAATGTTTGCAGGTCAGTCTTTGAAGTGATTCCACGAGAGTAGCTCGAGACCTGCCAATGCTCTTCCGCTTCTCTTTTCCTTTTCCTTTGATGTGAATCCAGCTGAGACATCTCTCTTTCTTTCTCCGGAAGTGATAGTGGAAAGGAGGGGGTGGAAGCTGCTGGCCTGACCGGAGGCAGAGACAGGCTCCATGGTGTTGAAAAGTCCGTCTGAGCTTGTGCAGGGCTCAAATCTGGAAACACCAAGTGTACTAAATAAAGAGAAGTTGCAGGCCTCTGGCTTGTCCATCCGTGCCCCTTGGTACAGTCCAATAGTAATAAAAACAGTTTTGAGCGATAAGATGCCAAACATCCCCACAGTCTTCCTCAATAACACTGTTATCATATCTTATTGAACAGCTGCAGAGACCTTTTAAGATTGTGGCATCCACTCATTTCTGTAAATTCAGTGGGATCAGATGTTTTTTTAAATTGCAAAAGTCACTATCTGTAGTCAAAACATGAAATTCAGAAGTATATTACAGTATATATTCACTGTCTAGTGTATATTGGCATGATCACGCGGAGGGTATGTGTTTAATCCGAGCCTGCTGCTGACAGGTGAGGCTTGAATGAACACACTAAGTCTTACCCTGAATGACTGGACCTCTTTTCTGTCCATCGTCCTCAGTGTTTCATCAGGGCCAATACTGCACAGTTCCTGTTATGCTTAATTAGTACATGACTCCAAAGTCATAACATAAGCAGTGTCAGGTTCCTGCTGCCCAAAATGCTCGTTTCTAAAACAAACTGTTGCTGGGAAAGTGAGGTTTTTGAAACGGTGGTGAATGTAACTGGTGTGACAGTGGTGGTAAGTATGGTGGGCGGTGTTTGGCAGCGGTGCAGCCCTGTGGCTTTGGAGGTTCCCTGTGTTTATGCTTTTGTCAGACACTGTGTTGGCCCCAGGGCCAGGCCCCTGGAGGACGCCTCCTGCCTGCTGCTCTCACTCCAGTCTGCCTGCCGTGACTGCTCCATAGTAAATAAGCAGCTGTAGGTCTGGACCTGCACTCTGCATATTCTCACACAACCAACTGTAAATGAGAAAGAAAGCTAGCCCGGACCCAGCACTTCACACACTTACAGCCTGCCACACTTACCGTGTTACACAACACTAGATGAAGCCTGCGTTGGGCTCTGCTTTACATGACACTGTGGTTTGCTACTCAGTGCCTGTTCACATCTTCATGTTTACCAAATGCTATTGCAAATGTAAATATTGGAAAGGACAAATTTGTCTGCATAAGTTACATTTTAAATGAATGGGGCCTATAACAGACAGTGGGTATTTGGTTAAAACTACCAACTGGGAACCCAAATAGCCTTTTAAACAATTTCTGGAAATGTTCATATGATTTAAAACAACCAATGTAAAGAGCCCTTATCAAGAAAAACATATTCAGACATAACAGCAATAGAAAACCCTGCCTTCTGGACCCAGTTCCACATCACTGCATTATAAATTGAGGTTTTAGCACTTTTTTTTATCATCAAGCTACAGAAGTTTCATTTGTCAAAAAGCTTACTTTTGACACCATAGGCTCGCTTGTACAGTTTTTAGATCAGTACTCCCCTGGACCCTGTCAGAGCAAGCTAGCTGGAGAGCCCTTGCACGCATCAGGGAAGTAACAAAACTTTCACATCAGCAGAGGATCGTCAGTCATGGGGCTGAGTCTGGCCTCTTTTTTTGACAGATATAAACACACAGATATAAGTCGGCTCCTCACAGCCAGGGGTTCATTTTTAGGGAGGGCCCACAGTTAAGCTGAAACCACAGAGCAGTCATATAATGCACATAGAGTGTAAAAGCCAGTCAAATGGGCCCTGGAAGGCACCTTGGGTATGATTCCCTTTCAGCCAAAGCTTAGAAAAGTCCTGGTAATCAGAATGGCTGTGGATTACAAGAGGCACTGATGACAGGCCTTCAGCTACACACACTAAGTTATAAACAGGGATATTTTTTAAACTAGAGTGTTCAAAATTTTAACTTTATTTCACTGTGTGATTAAGGTTGACAAAGTTGTTGACATTAAGCTGCATTATCAAGTTAAAGATGGAGAGAACTCTTGAGAATATGCTTGTCTGCATGAACTGCTTGCCGACTTACTCTCATGTCATTTTTTTACACAACAGCTTCACAATAAGAGTCAACTTTTCACAAATATTTATGGACAGAAATGCCCGTTTTATGTCAGAAGTCTATAGTCTGAAGAAAAAGACTGACTAAAAAGGACCTTCCAAAAACAACCCACTCACACACTCACACACACACACACACACATTCTCTGGCATGCTGTGTGAATGTGAAATGCAAAGCAAACTTTGGCCTTGGTAAGCATCATTAACACGTTGCTGCTTGTTATTACTTGAATCAAATGTCCCCAGCTGCCTCGGTTGTTACATAACATGTAAATTTTGCCTGCTCCTTCTGTTTATAGGACCTTCATATTGAACATGTTTTTCATGGTAGATGATAACAAAAATAAGCCTTTATCTCCATGTGTTTGTGTCTGCAAACCTGACCCGACAGTGCAGACACACTCTATCATGCCAGATGTCTTGGAGTTAGCCCACGCAACCTCAGCTGGGGCTCAGGGGAGAGGCCAGACAAGGCTGTGGGATGACCAGAGGGAAGAAGCTTTTGAGGCTCTAAATCCCCTGTTTCTTCCATGAACATCCCTCTATTTGGCATTTAAGGAGCACTAAAGTGTGGAAGGTAATACATCCAACATGCCAGCTGATGTGGAGAATAGTTGGTTTATTTTGCAATGAGTAATGATTTGTTATTTGTGGCCTTCTGCCACTTTTTGTTCATGAAAAGAACCACTTATCCTGCATAAGCCCTGAGCGAATCCAACATAATGTCTTCCTTCAATTAAACGCAGAATGTGGATGCTGCAGCACAACATCTGGTGCTGCTGCTGATCAGCTGGGACATGTATGATTATGTGTGTGTGTGTTTTCCTGCATGTATGTATTTGAGTGTTTGTGTGCACATGCTCTGCAGCCCGTGAGTATTTACATGTGTACACTGGAGGAAGAGGGGCCTCCAGGAATTTGATACACCATCCCACTCAGGAAGAGAGCCCGAGTCGCAAACCAGATAACACCCTAGTAGAGTCTGGCGCTGGATGTTTAGTTAAAGCCACATGCATTATGCATATCCTCACACTGTAAAAGTACACATGTGTCAAAAGGCTCCCATCATCATCACTCCACTCGACAGATCCGCTTCCATGGTACAGAGGTCCCTCATGGAGACCCGGACTCAATATTAGAGGGGAAATCAGTCATGACACTAATGAGACCAAAGAAAAATGCTATGGGATCCAGTCAAATTCTCCTTATTCATAATATTCTGTGGGGTGGGTTTGTTTTTCAAAATTGATTTCATCTGTCAAACAGATGATTTAAGTCATTTTCAGGGAACGTTCTGTACTTGAATCATATGGTATATTGTCATGACAAAAATCATATGGTGCATCCTTTCTATTACACACTGCAACTTCTCATGAGGCTCACTGAAACAGATCCTGCTGTCTTCCCTCCCATGTGGCTTCTCCCTCCTCTTTTAAATCTGCTTCCTTCCTCATGGGGTCAGTTGATGGTAATAAATTTTCTGCTTGTGTCTTGTGCTTGTTATTATGGTAAACAAAACCATCTTTCCACCAGCTCACAAGATTTTCTTTACTTTGGTGTCTTCTAATGCATGAAAGTTGCCACTGCTGTCTTCTCCATGTCAGTTTCATGTAGGTAATCCAGAAAAGTTGTGGTGGGAAACGCCTCGCCAGCAGGCCGTCGCCTTTGACCTGCAAATAGCAGGAAGAGGAGGAAGAAGCCGAGGTTTGAACCTCAGGGGGCCATTCCCAGACAGGGAATCTAGAACACTGAAGGAACATGTGTGGTTTTGATATCCGCTGTGTTGCTGAACAGGAAACAGAGGTGAATGGCATGGGAAATCATCTGTTGATCATCTGGGATATTGAGCCCCAAGGAGCGTCTCTCGTACCTATAGAAAACCTGTGATGCAACATTTTTTCTCACACAGTGTGAAAAAAAAGACAATTTCTAAATGTTATGTGAACTGTGTTTTGTGCTGGATGAGATTTAAACACTATGAAAGCAGCTACAGTGATGGCCTTGCAGAGCCAGTCCAATCTTCACAGTGTTGAAGAAAGCTTTCGCTGTAGTATCATCCTGCTGTAGGGGAAAAATGTGCAGGCTTGTTGTATTTCTTTAAACTAATCACAATCGACTTGAGCAATACTCAGCTCAGGATGCAGATTCTGAAAACAGCAACATGTAGACAGAAGAAGAGAGGGAGACCATCGACTTAAAATGTCACGTTATGGCCCTGCAGTGTACTTCTGGTGAGTCAGGCCACCACAGTCCCAAGCTGTTTAACTTTGTGACTGTGACATCTGTGTGAGATTCTCAAAAACAGGATGAGTCTTTAAAATAAGAGAATACAGAGGTTATGAACATTTGGAATATAAATACCGAATGCTTGATTTTCCCCCGACCACACAGCTTTAAATTTTAAACATGAAATCATAAGCAAGGCTACTGCAAAAAAAAAAAACAAGCCAAATCAAGTTTATTTGAGTATGAAAACATGATGGATGAGCTGCAAGTCCTCTGAATATTCAGATTTTTATATGCTAGATGTGAAGCCATGTCTTGGTGTGAGGTTGCTTCTATTTTAGTAGCAGGCAGGGAGGCTCGGGGGCTGCAGCAGACACTGTGGCGCTGCAAGTCCCGGGCAATGTTAGCCTGGTTGTGCTGCTCATGGGGTTTTACACCTGAATGTGAGAGGGCCTGGGGACGTCAGAACCTTGTATGCCAGAAGACCCCCTACAGCGCCTGTCCCAGCCTCAGCTGTGCCTGCCTGTGGAACGCCTGTCAAAACAGGGATTTCTTTTGGTGAAGGCGCTTCAAGTGAGTCGTGGCTCTGACAGTGATGAATGGCCTTGTACATTGAATATGAATATGTGCCCAGCAAAAATTACAAACCGAGATAACTTTATTTGTACAACAGAGCTGACGATAAATATAAATTCAACACCTGATGAATTGACACGTACTGAAAGTGATCTGTACTGTGTATAAAATCTCCTGGTGATTTTGTGAGGAATAAAAGAGCAACAGTGTGGTTTTCGGGAATATAATAGCCTGTTTGCTTTCAGTAGCTTCAAGTGTGATTAGCTGTCTGTGCGATAACAAAAGTGTACCTGTCACTCGCAACAGAATCATGCTACACTCGTGAAAAACGATCTGCTGGGCCAATGAGCTGTGAACAGGAGCTTTATTGATTCTTTCTTTTTGGGAGGTGGTTGATATTGTCACATTCAGAACAGCACATCATATCTGTTTTCAGGGAGTTCAGCCGTGTGCGCCAAAGCAAACAAATTGAATGAGGGGTATATGGAAGGGTTTGCGTGGGGTGGGGTCATGTTTTAGGTTGTGACACGTGCGGATCATGTCAGGATCAGGAGGAGCATGTTCGGCTGATGACAAGGCAGAGGTGGTCAGGCGAACCTGATCCCTTCCCTCGGGGAGGGCCGGTGCACTGTGGCTTCCTGTTTAGGGGGACAAAGCCACGGTGTATCTCAAGAAGCTGTATCACCTCTACCATCCCACGTCAAGCCACATCACCTCCCACTCTATCCCACTCATCTCCACCTCCAGTCGGGCTTTGATTTTCTGCCAAAGCAAACAGCGAACTGGCTGCCAGCCGCAGTCCCCGTTCCCATGGTCACGGCGCACACGGGCACAGCGTTGGCCTTGATGATTTGGATCTGCAGGGACGCACAAAGAGGCCAATTCAGAGCCAGCAGAGAGATCTGGATGCAGGCAGAGCTTTCTGCTGGACACTAGGCTTGAATACACATGAAAAAACTGGGCTGTGTGCAAGACTTATCGCATCCAATCAGCCAAGTGATATTAACACATCCTGTCACTCGGAGAAGCCTTGCCGAACAAAGAAGGTGCTTGTCAGAGTTGGATGGGACCAGTAATAGGGGTGTAATGGGGGAAGGATACAACTTCGGCAAGTGTAATTAACTCTGTGTACTGTTGAGAGAGTCACGCTGTGTCTGGTCTAAAAATACAGTGTGGGTGTCCCAGTAAAGAGGTGGGATTCACACTGCTTGCTGACAGAACAACAAGTTTGTAATATTTTATTTGGATTAAAGTTATACATATTTGTTTGACAAAAAAATATTAACTTAAAGGTCCTCTTACTAGCTTTTTTGGGGGGAGTGCAACCATCTCAAGGTAATTTATTTTCACTTTTTTCTAGCCTTTAATTATCATTTTCTGTTGATCAGCTCAGTGAATGCTTTGTAATTTGAAGTTGTAAAGCAATGAACATAAAAAAGTCAAAAGAGGCATTTTCTTCCTGATCCTAAAGAGGTAACGCAAATTGTTTTTACCTTAGCTTACATGCTGTTAGTGTTTTTGTTTGTTTGCTTGTTGTTTGGTTATTTTTTTTAATCATCACAACAAATATCCATCAAACTTTAGAAACCAGAACAGTTGCACATCGAGACTTTTTTAGGAAATCTTATCACAAACACAAAGATATATATAAGTATGAAAGCCACCTGTAGCAGCTAACAGGTAAGCCACTGGTCTTTGCTACATGTTTGACATGTGTCACAGCACATTTTTACTTCCTGTAGATACTTTTGTAAACTTTAAACAATATATTGTTTTGCAGAGTCTATGTTAGCCTAGATTATCTCCAGTGAGTGAATGTCAATCTGTTATCATTCTTTATTTTGATTGTTTGGGTTTGTTGGAGCATCAGTGGAGTAAAAAAAAAAAAAACTGGTGATAGCAAAAATTTGCATAAATTGATACAAGATTTGAAAAGAAATGTTAGATATCAGATTTGAACTGCTGGAGCTTTTGTTATTCAGGTCATTCAGAGATTTTGGTGCATTAAGTTGTTCTTACTTTACTTTAAGTCACATTTTCTCTATGTAATCTAACATCATGATTAAAAAAGTTATTCCATCAAATTACTGTAAAAAAGATAATCCAGTCATAAAAATTGTGGATCCCAGTGAAAGGAAATTTATTGGATGTTCTTTCATTTAAAGATTACAAAGTCAAAACAGAATGAATCTCTATGTGACAACTAAAACTTTTCCAGGAAGGATCATTCAGGTCTGCACATTTCTCCAACTCCCTAATACCTGTTAGCTGAAGGCTGAAGTCAGTCTAAGTCTGTTAAAGTTTTCAAAAGCTATTTATTTCTTGAATGTCATTTAAGAAAAAGTTAAGCAGCCACTAGAGAAACCAGCAGACTATAACAGCTGAAATGCTCCTGTGACATCAACCTTCTTTCGCAATTAAGCACAGCTCAAAGCACTTTCTATTAACGCCTTGGGGAAAAGGGCTGAGCTATGTGATCTGTAACTCAGACAATTTGTGCCAAATAAAACCTGCATAAATCAAAGCCATATTTCAGCGTTGCCTCACCGAAATGTAAATCTGGAGCTCAGAAAGGCTCTATGGCCTCGCCCTGGGACTGAAGGTAGTGTGTTATTGTTGATTAAAATGGATTAAGGGTGAGATTATGGTCTGTCTCCTCCCAAAGTCCGCTCTAAACTAGCAGAGCGCCAGCAGTCCAGGTCACTCTGAAGAGAAATAGGCTCAGTGAGAGAGACTCTTTGAAACGAGCTCCACAGTCTGTCTGGCTGAGTGTGGTTTCAGTGACACAGTGGCTTTTTCTTTTTTATTGGACCACTGGAGGGTGAGGGGTTGATTGAGAGAGGTGGAGAAAGAATGAAAAGGAGTTATGATGAGTCTGCATGAGACAGAAAGGTAGAGTGATATATGACACCCAGACATAGCGAGCGACACCTCTCAGCGTGTCTCTGGGAACTCTTCAGACTGACCAGTCCTGTCTGCCAGTGGGCAGCCAGTTTGTGGAGTGTGGCTGCGGTGACCAGTCCTCACAGCTCTGGAAAAATCATTTTCACATCTCTGCTGGAGCAAAAGTTTGTATATACACAGCCAGTCCAAATCCAGTGACACTGATGGAGGAGCTCTACCAGTGGATGGACTCATCTTAAAGCTCCATGATATTCATTCGCGAAAAGACAAATTAATATTGATTATAACAGCAACAGCCATGCTTCTGCTGCTTTGAGTTAAATGCTATCATCAGTGTGCCAAAAGGGCAGTATGAGTGATGCTAATATGTTATTGTTAGCAGGCATGATCACCACGTTTAACATATTGGTTTAGTGCGTCAGCATGCTTATATGTGTTAGCAATACAAACGAAGCATCCTACAGCCAAAACTAATTGGACCATCTTTAGTTTTGCGGATAGTTAGTCAGCAGTAAAATTGCAGACACATAAACATTTTGACCTGGTGGTGGCGCTAAATAAAAATTCAGAGGATCACCGAAGTCTTGAGGATGAATGCTATGGCTACCTTACCAGATGCCTAGCCGTTGAGATATACTGCAGTCTGAGCCAAAAAGCACAATCAACCAATGGAACAACATTAAACATCCCAACAGCCAACAGCATGAACGAAAGTTCTCACCATGTCATGTTTTATTCAAGGCAGCACACCCAGGCTACAAATGCTACTCCCGATGGGTAAATGTGAATGAATGCTATGTCATAGTAATCCCACTCTTAAACTCTGTGCACCTTTTAGACATAGTTAGATCATTGTTGTGAACTTGCTGGTATGTACAGTATGATCCAATGCCAACAGCTCCACCCCGACGGTGAGATTAAAGGTTTTGCTGTACAAACAAGCTGAGATGAAAAACCTGCATATAGAAGAAAGAGAAATAAAGCAGTTTTAATCTCCTTGATGATGCAACTCTTCCTTGATGCTTGCATTTTATTAACCATTCTTTGTTATTTATTTTGCATGACAGTGACATGCTTCATTCATCACTACCCCATTCATTTATGTCATGGTGCTGGCACTTACTGTGTGAAACTGCAGTGATGTTGATGTTGATCTAATCTATTAAATAACATTTCATTTGGGAGTTTTCCCCTTTGGCATGCATAATTAAACACGGCAGTTTGTACAAAAAAACATGATCAGATAAGACTTTATATTATACAGAAGTGCATGCTATTAGATGTTACTAGCCCAAACACCAGGATTAATGGTGGAATTGTATGTCCCTGCAAACCACTGATATGTAAAACTCACCAATTTAAATTACTTGGATGAAACTGTTGACCTTGCTGTGGTCTTGGACACTGGTCTCCTGTCCCTACCACCATCCCATCCAACCTCCTGCTGTGTAATTCATCTCAAGTATGCCTTCATTTTATGACAAAAAAATTGAAATATTAATATGTTAGATGTGAAGCATACAAATAACTGTACACTGCAAATATTTTTTTGGAACCAGGCGGATGTTGGAGTTAAAGAGAACTGCAGTAGTCATGCACGTCCGTTTACTTTTGCATTAGATAGAAAATAAAAGCTACAATAATATCAGTGGAAATGTGGTTTTTTTAACATAACTTTGCCTTGTGAGTCCTTTATGTCTCTTGCAGGTTTCAGTATATTTTAAAGGCAGCGTCATGAGATTTAGGTTCCAATTAAGATAACAGGCACAAGTCATAAAAAAGACACTCTGCAGTTGGCTTGATTAGGCCTGGCTTAGCTAGAAAAATCTTGAGGGGTACGGCTGAAGTGTGTATAACAGCCCGAGTGGTTTTGTTGTCATAAGGCAGTATTTATTTCTGTTTTTAATTAAAGAAAATGATTCCCATCTGTTTAAAGGTTATTGTTGTGCTCGTTATAAAAGGTTTCAGCAGAACAGTTGATTAATTGAGCATGTCTTCAGTGCTGCACTCGAGCTGGAGCTGACCAACCAATTATCATAATCCAGGGCTGTTTATTTTTTCTCTGCTGCCAGTCAGGGTGCGATGGCTGGGCTGGTGGTTTTACACTGTGAGGCCTGGTGACAGGAGATGCTCAGTAGCCTGTGAGACAGAGGGAGGAGGCAGGACAGACTCTGTTCAATCTGTCAGTCAGCTAAAATGCTGTAATGAGTGAGTGTTGATCTGTCTCGGTTGGGCTGAGCAAGCTGTGGACTACTGACAGGGATAACAAAAACACTGACACAGTCAGATCACATTAGCTCCGAGCTAATTTACTGTATCAGCTATGATTTGTGTTTCTTACTCTCAGGTTCATTTTGTGGTCCTTCAATAACTCGAGGCCACACAGTGAGACGATTCATGAGTTTGACTTCACTTCGATTTTAAGCATTTTCTAAAAGAAAAGAAAAGTAGAGCTGTGTCGACTGTTTCCAGAAAATACTGGAAATGTTCAATTGGCAAAAATAGTAACATCCATTACTTTTATTGGCCAAAAAGCAAAACAAGTCAGGTTTCAACAAGGCTCTTTATTTAGTGTCATCCTGTTAGCCACTGTGTTTAGATGACACATTTGCTGTCTCCATTTCCAAACAAGTGAGCTTAGTTACATTTGGTGACCAATGTAGCTGCGGCATGTCGACAAATGTCGAGCATTAATCATGACTTGCCCACAATTGTTTTGTTTTCCAAGAAAATGAAGTATTTACTGTGTGTCTTTGGTTTTAATTTTTGGCAAGAGAGAGAAAATGTCAGACTTAATAAGAGGTTATCGGGAAGGGAAAAGTAATTAAACTCCCTCCCTTCAGAATGACTGCTTTTACAGTACATGCTGGCGGATATTTCTCCCTTTTCCTCCGTCTAGACACGCAGGGCAGGACAGCAGCCTATATACTGGACAAAAGAGCCATACAGGTCTCTAGAAAAGCAATTTCCAAACCTAAGGTCGCGACCTAAAATGAATCATGGACGTTTTTATTGGGCTGTCAATTGGAAGAATGTAAGAAAAGGCCATGATATGTAAATTTATTTGACTAAAAAAGTTCCATAAGCACAATTTTACACAGGCCTTAAAACTAAGTAGACAGAGCTCTTGATACAACACAACTTTTAGATATTCTTTAAATCTATATATTGCATCATATATTGCATCATATATTGCGTGTTGCAATGCTTATTAGAGCACAATGCAGCAAAAAGAGCATGTTGCCCATCTAAGCTATGTAACCAAAATTTCAACACTTTAGACATCTTAAAATCTGTTTTATACAAGTTAAATAAACTGTTGACTATGTTTAAAAATAGCTAATCAGTTTTGGCATTCACAGTGTTTTGGTAACACAACAGAAGCCACACAAGAGTCAAAAGTGTCTGCAAGTGTGGAGCTCCATCACCTCCAACTTGCCCTGGTCATCTGCTAATTTCTGGCTACTGTGCAAGTAGCCAGTTGGAGTTTAACGGTGGCCAGTAAGGAAATTTAATTTCCTTTCCCGCTGTACGTGTTTGACAACAGCCTCTTCCAGAGACCTGCTCCCTCCTGACCTTTGCTTCCACCTGTTATAGTCATGGCCTGCCTCATGTCACTCACCTCATAACATTGACAACACCAGTCCAACAGGCGTTAATTGCCACATTCACTACTCAGTGTCCTGGCTAATAATCCCAAATGGCTGGCAACATGTGTGCCCTCGCATTAAAACAAGCAGCACAACTAGTATCTCTGTGCTGACCTTAACGACAACAGATGTGGTCATTTTTCCAGCACATATTTTCTAAAAAGCTCTTTTGTATTTAAAAAAAAAACAGGTTTCCAGGTTGGTCCAACAGAATTAGCTACTAACTGCTAACCGCTCGTAAAACTTTTCTCATGGGGAAACACAATATATTGTTTGTTTCCTTTTGCTTGGGAACAACATGGTGGGAAACTGTAGCTACCAAGCCTGAAAGCAGCCATTGTGACAATATCAGAAGAGGTTCTAAAGTTTAAAAATTATACTTAATATTTATAAAAAAAATATATAATACACTACGTAGGAAGTACTATAATACTCAGACTGACTTATTTACACAAAAAATTGTGATTGAAAGACTAAAATTAACTGTCACATACCTTATATAAAGCACAGTGCCTTTGTTAGGTTAATAATCATAATGACTACATAAAGTCCACCCTGTCTCCCTGTGGTCTGAAATGCAAATGTCTGACATGCCTGCTGTGTAAATCGAAGGTTCACTCATCCATGGAGGCTGCATGAGGCTGTGACCCCTCATATTCTCCTCTAAGAGAGGAATGTAGGCTGCAGAAAGCATCATTAATTGTCAAGTCACACAGAGACCCTAAACATCAGCGACCTGCAAGGACATCCCATGAGAATCTTGTGAGCATAAATAAAAAGAAAAAAGGTATTCTTAAATGTATTCAAATCTTATCCCGAAAAATCATCTTTATTTGGGGTGTAAATTCTGATTGTTTGAAAAGTCGTTACTAACATTTGTTTTTTACAGTAGCCTAAACACGAGCACTTTCTGGGATATAATATTACGAGTTAAAATATCTGTTAAAGTACCACTTTCAGCAGCTCATAAATTTCATACTCTGTACTCTCTCTCTCTGCCAAGAGTCTCTTGCTTTTTTTTCTTATCTTGTACAGTATCAGACTGTGAAAGTGGAGCAATAACATCCTTGACTGTGGCTTGCCAGCAGCAGCAGCAGCAGCAGCAGCAGCAGCCATCTGTGGAGGAAATTAAAGTGAAATACATCTCTCTGCCGGGCTCTTGCACTTCACACGCCCATAAAGCACTTCTCTGCGATTGTCAACTTTACAGCCTACACATCGTTTAAGGAGATTTTTCATGTGGCTGAATAAATCAATGTTTAAATATTTGCGATCTGCCTGCAGCAACAACAATCAGTTGCAGAAAGTGCTGGCAGTAAAAAAAAAAAAAAAAAAAAAAAAAATTGACTTGGTGTGTGTTCAGCAATCAGCAATCCACATTAAAGCCAGAAAAGGGTGAAGTCAAGTATTTTAGTTAAATGTTTAAATTGTATTTATTTGACACTGAATGCAAGTGAGCTGTAAGAGCTAAAAAAAAAAAATTTGGCATAAGAATCATTAAAGATTTAGTTATTTCTTTTGGGTTTGTGTCTGAAGCTCAGGTCGAACAGGGCTAGCCTATATGTGCTGAAAGGACCTTTTCATCCATGACAGAAAGAATCTGACGCACAATTTGGAGAAAGCTGCTGACAGAAAATCAGCTAGGAAAATATTTGAACGTTCATACGCTCCCCCTAAACACATCACATGTTAAAAATACAGAAGTCCCTGCACATGCATGCAGGATGCATGAGCCAGGGCGCCCGGCCACCCTTTAGTCTCACTCCACCCGCCCAACGCGCTCTGTAAATATCCCATCGTCCCCAGGTGGTGGAGACTCGAGTCAAGGCCAGGAAACTGCCAGCATGACAGACACATGTCTTACACTGCTCCCCTCTCCGCCACCCTCCCCCACAAGCAACACAAGACCCTCATCCTCAGTCATCAGGCAGCTCAGTTGATAAAGATACAAAAGAGGAGTATTAAAGGAAAATTCTGGTATATTTCAACCTGGAGTAATTTCCCATAAAGTAGAGATTATGTCTCTAAGAGTCATGTAACTTTGCACTCGCCTCTTCTTTTGCAGAGATTCAGAAAAACATGGACGCTGAAATTCAAAGCTGAACCAGCCATGTTGGCTAAATTTAAACCGGATTGAATTATTGGGGTTTATTACTTTATATTATCTGGGTTATCATGTGGGTGAACGGCTTCATTTTAGGAAACATGCTGTATTTTACATTCGAGAAACACGGCTGCCACGCAAACAAAATGGGATCATGGGATCAGAATTCCTGCGAGTGGTTTAAATCTGAAGTGGTTCATTTCCTGTAAGACGGAATAAAGTACATAAATGTAGAACAAAGTAACTCTAACCCTCAATTTCACGGAGCCTCAATAATAATTACCCTTCCCTCAACCATCACCACAAGGACAACATTTATAATGTAATGTACCAAAAAGACAAAGAATATGAAGCGGGGCTGTCGTTTTAAAAATATATGACATTCTAAAAACATGAAATTGAACACTTTATTGAAAATAACACTTAATCCTGAAAGGTATCAAGAGATTTTATAGATTTCATCCTAAAAAATGAGAACAACTTATTCATATCACAGACTGTTAGCTTTGTTACTTGGAATCTTTTGATCCTTGTCGCTTCTTGGCTGGACAGACAAATATAACTCGATTAAATAAAATACAGATTAATCACACAGGTGAAGGACAGAAAGCAAAGTACAGAATAATTCCGCATAATTATAAATAATAGTTTTTAAATGGTTTTCCAGTAAGTACCGCAGAAGAAACAAGTTAGTTTTTTTGGACTGAGAAAAACAACATGCAGGGTGGCTTTTAATGCACAGCAAAAAGAATTCATCTTTAGCAAGTTTTTAAAAGTGGATGCATGTATTTGAATTTTTGCAAAGGTGCTGCTGGTCAAGTTCCAGCCATGAAAAATAGCATAAAGAAAAGCATTATATCATTAAATGACAATAAAGTTGAGGGGAAAAAGTATTAAATGGGTACATTTTAACTTGAAAAACATAAAAATGACAATTTTGTATTTTACAATAAGATGTTATGTAGGTATATTTCTGTTTTTTATGTGCTGACACGGTTACAGTTAAAGGGTTGAAGCCAGAGATAAAAACATTTGCACATTGAGAGGAGAAGTCTGTTTTTTTACTGATGCAGTGGGACTGTATACAGTAAGGCTGCCATGGTCCATAAATGTAAATCAGCATGGCTTTTTCTGAGAAAGAAATATACGGTCTGGTTGTAGCAGAGGCCTCTGAGGATCAGTCTTACTTCAGAGGCATCCTTTGAGATGATGCAACAGGTCAGCAGTCAGACAGGCCTGATATAAAGGGAAGAATTTTGTTTTCCATTAATTTCAAGTTGATCTTTTCTGCAGTTTGGTACTGATTGTTAAGAGCTTTTAAAGTTCTTTTCTTATTGGTTCCTCGCCCTCATGAGAGACAACCCTGAAGCCATGCATCACAAGCATTTTATGCATAAAGGACTCAGAGGAAATGAAAAGTGTTCACAGTGGACCAAGAACTGAAAGAAGTGAACCAGAAACTTGCATGTGTGTTTGTGTTGTGCAACATGTGTGGTCATGTGTTTGTGCACTCAGGGATTTGTGACATTTGGCAGAAAAAAAACATAAAATATCTTTATTTCTTTCCCTATTCCTCTTCAAGCAGTCTATAAAGTTGTTGCTATTTATGCAACACCAAAAAACAATGGATTTCATATTTTTGCATGCTGTGATCGCTGCTTAATGAATTTAAAGGCCTAATGGCCTGAGTTAAAATCACTGAAGTATTTGGGATGCAGGATCTGATAGTTATAGTTAGTGACACAGTTGCTGGCACAGTTTGAACTCATGAGTTCCAGAGAACAATGTTTAAAATGTACAGCTCCGAATCTTTAACCACTGTAACCTTGTGCAAATGGACTGCAAACATGCAAGATAGACATCACGGTGATACTGAGAAAATTCTCTGATCTGTGGATGAAATGACCAGTTCAGCTATTAACAAAACAGGCTACATTTATGTGCTATTAGGACCATTTATTTTCAAAGAGATGGAAACAACAAGCTGATTAGGTCGCTGCTGCACCACCCTTGTTTCAATCTACAGTCAGAGCCTGTTTGTGGATTGGGCCAAACTGGGAAGAAAATATGCTCGCTTTAGATTAGATAATAACATTGCAAATCTGATAAATTTAATCTAACTCATAGCCTATTAGATCTGGTGAATTTAACACTGAATAATGGTCATTTAGTTTTGACCAGCAGATTGGAGTGCATTCAGGGGTTGTGCAGAGTATTTTAAGAGATGAGTCCAGCTTATTTTCCATTACACAGACTGCATTTTGCAGAGTTGTTGCTCTCTTAAATAACAAATTAAGAGAAAATAAGCAAATGGCCCAGATACCTTCTAATTTAAAGCACTTTCACTGCACCTATATGTAATTTTAGAACTGTTGCTATTATCATGTTATACTCTCTGCTTACTGTTACAACATGTTGGAAATTCCGCACCAAACCAACAAAACAGTGTGCGTGGATGTGTCTGTTTCTTCCTGTGAATGTGTGTATCTCTGTGTGTTATTGTGCTCATAAGAATTCCTGAGGGATAATCCCATAATTAGAGCAGATAGCACAGGAAGTTTATTCAGGTGGGCTTTTTAAAACAGGCCTGTCTACCTACTCTACTGTACGAGAGACAAGCCAAGCACAAAAGCCTGGAAATGAGAGACTGTTTAGGTGCTTTCCACTCATACAAGACTGCAAGATTATGCGCAAGAATCCTGTCAGAGAGACTGTGCTTTAGCTGGTTTAAATCTGCCTGTCTGCTTGCATTAAGCTACACATGTTTAAGGGGTATTTATGCGTCAGCAAAACCAGCTGTGTGGATTTAACTGTTTGATAACAGCTTCTGAAAATCAGTTGTGTTGATTTCATTAGAGGCGCAATTCAACATCACGCAAATATGTGATTTGTAAATACAAACAAATATCTGTGAAGCAAACACCCATATTTTTATTATAATTAGATTTCCCTGTGACAAATCGCCGCTTTTTAAGCTTTCATCAGTTTTATATGAGCGCTGAACACAGAAATGATATTCAAGAAAAGAAAAACACATCTGGCTTGCTCTAAATCTACAACAAAATCAAGGCAGCACTTTTGGACACCCAAAACAAACTCTCTCTGGGTCAAAGACGGGAAGCAGATGGCCTTCCTTCACTCTCCATGTGGGATCATATACCCTCCATAAGCCCATTAACACCTACGATACAGTAGCCACGCTGCTGTGCTGAGAATTAAACCATGGTTGCACATCTTCATCATTGTTGTCTTTCTTGTTGAAAACAAACAAAGTCACATTGAGGCTGCGTGAAGCCATTAGTTGTAAATTGCCAAGAACAGTGTGAAAATCCAGTTGAAACCATGTGTTTTTTAAACTGCCTCCTTCTCGCCATGTTTTTGGAATCACTTCCAGCTGCTCCAAAGCCACTAATGGCACCTTGGGCCCACACTGCCGTTTCAACACCCGCCAAGTCTCAGCCCCCTCCAGCCCGCTAGGAGCTGAGGAGGTTTTCAACTACTGTTGAACAAATGATTTTAGCCCATATTACGAGCAATAAAAAGACGTCCCGCTGAGTGTCCTGAATGTTGCATTCGTGCACATAAGCAGATCCAACGGTATTTTGCAGTAGCTGAAATAGTTCCTTTTTAAAGTGTGCCACTTCTGTAGGTTTAAGGAAATCCACAGACCTTAAATAATCAAATTAAAGTCTTTGGTAACACATGCAACACAAACTGTACAACACAGTTTATTAGCTGAGGACACAGCTCCAGTAAAACACATCTTTCAGCCTACTTTTTTCTTCTCTTTCTCCTCTATGGTATGCACGTTTTCTGCTCATCTTTCCGCGACCGTTTTAAAGTAGATGTGCACAAAATGCAGAGACACAGTTCAAATAAAAAACACAATAGGCACCTTTGTATAAGAGTCGGCTTATGACATCAACTGTTTGAGATGGCTCAGTTTAATTTTATTTACCTACAACACCTTAACAGCTTCTGTTCGGTTCCAAAAATGTGCACAGCTGTCCACACAATTGCCAGCCAAAGTGTTGTGTCAGATGTTCAGTCCGTTGATAATGGTCAGATGTCCACTGTTCATCTGTGTGTTTCCAGTAGTCTGACAGTTTGAAACCGCAGCAGAATTGCGGGTCTCGAACAATAAAGGGTTTTGATGCAGAAGGTCGGACAGTTTGGAGGAGCAATTGAGCAGCTAAAGGTTAACCATCCTTTGTGAAAGGATAGGTGTAACCTCAGTGGTGATCAAAGACAGGTTCTGTAGCTTGAGGGACAACCTCAGTAGCTATTTTGCAAAATAAACACATCGCAAACAAAAATGCATGTGGAAGACAAACAGCCTGGGGGGGGGTTGCAAAATGCCTGTCATGGCAGGCACATTTGTTTTCAGCATGTGTTTATGTTGAGGGGATCCCACTCAGTCTGTTAGAGGCTGTCAGTGACATCATCTGAGAGAGAGGACGCTGGCTGATAACCTTTGACCCCCACATTGCTGTCAGTTGTAGAAACAGCCAAGGTTTTACAACTCAGTGTGTGTTGGGGGGGGGGGGGGGGGGGGCAGTAAAAAAAATGGAAAAAAAACACCCACAAATTAAAAAAAAAAAATAAAAAAACAAAATATGTAAAAAAAAAAAAAATTTAAAAAAAAACAAAAAAAAAGAAA
>JAQMCX010000021.1:9991646-10026236 GCA_029814765.1 Acanthurus leucopareius | reverse complement strand
ATTAATTTCGATTAATTAATTACAGACCCTATAATTAACGCGATTAAAAATTTTAATCGAGTCCCACCACTAGTTTTGAGCATAAAAAAATAAATGTTATTCATTCTGATTGTGGATTTTATAGAGGTTGTGACTGAGGCAAATACACTATTTGTCTACAATGGCAGATAGACATACAGTATACTAAAATTTAATTGTATCTCACCATATTAATCAATAACTCAACTCATTAAAGTAGTATGAGGCAGCAATGAGACCAGTGACACCCCAGCGTGAGTATAAGATGGTATGTTCAGAACATGTTTATCATCATTATTTTGCTTAACATAAAACACACCAACAAGCACATAAAGGCAACATTATACTTGTGTTTTTCTGGCACATGAAGAAATAACTAATCATGGAGTGAGAGAGAGTATTTTCTTTTGTGTAGATATGAGAAACACTGCATGATTACTATTGAATAGGAAAAAAACTGAAAACAAAAGGAAACTAAGGTTATGATTGTTTGAGGCAGTGACTTTGAAAAGTGAAAGAAAGGAAAGTGCAACTCTTACAAACATGAGACACATCAACACAATGAGACCGAACAGCGATACGAAAAGGGATGAAAAGACACATTATACTTGATAAAGTGACTTCGATCAGTTCAATTTTAGGTCCCCAGAGTTATTCTACATTTAGTACCTGAGAAGAATTTAGATTTTCTCTGCCTCTTGAGACAGACAAATTCACATTACAAGTAAAGTGCAAGAAAGAAGATTTTCAGCCGTACAGACACTCTGTGCTGCACATGCTGAGGCTGAGGGAGAAGGAAAACAATACAAAACAAGAATAGCTAAGTGGAGAGAAAATCCTTCAAGTTCACATCGTCGTACAGATGTGCTGTAGACTTATTTTGTGGCACTATGAAGCTTTACATTAGTGCTCTTAAAAAGGCACATCTCTGCATAAATATGTCTGAAATGTGGATTGTAGCATGCATTCAAACAGCTCCAATACTGTTGATTTATCATGATTGTAAACTTATAAAGGACTTGATTTGAAGATGTTAAAAAAAGGCAGAAAGAAACCCCCCACAAACGACCCATTTATCTCCTCTTCATTGTCTCTGACGCTCCTGCTTGAAGGCAACAATGAACTTCCAGGCTTCAACGTAGTGGCACAGAAGAAGCTCATCTGGGAAGAGCTCTTCCACCTCAGGAGGGATGTCCAGGTCTTTGCGCTCCATGTAAGACAGCAGTGTGATCTTAAGCCTTTTAAGAGACAAAAAAATACACAAATTATACACCACAGTTACACAGACAAACACCAGCCTTTATTTATTGTTTGTTTTCTTTAATAATACTATGTAGCCAGAGTATCTACCACAAATCAATGAGTCTGATTGAATTTTGAAGAGTTATTCATACAGGAAACGCTGTGTTTATGACCATTTCCTAGACTTAATGTTTCAACCTCATGGGTCGTAACACTTCAGATAAAAATTGTTCTCTTTACTTAAGCCCAGTCAATTAAAAGAAATGTACAATATGTACAAAATAACATTTTGTCTTTTTCAGGATCACCATCTCCCATTTCCAGAGAGCCAACTCTGACCAAAGTTAACCTAAGATGTGTTTTTGAAACATGCTAAACCCTGCCAAGGCGACTCAATATGGAAATTTAACAACAACAACAGCCACATTGTTTTAACTACAAGTACAAACACAGCACGCAACGTTTTAAATTTGATTTTGAATGTAAAAACATACCTCACTCTTTAATCAGTTTTTAAATGATTTCTACACGTATGGTCGTAGGTATCTAGAATAGCATCATTTAGCCTTTTAAGAACTCCAAGGGAGGAGCAAAGGTTAGAAAATCTAATAAGTTAGTGAGAAAAAAAAAATGCTTTACCCCCATTCAGGCTTGTAGGTATCAGTTGCTTTGTGCGTTTTCAGAACCAGCACCAGGAACTCGTGCATCTCCAGGAGGAAAGCATCAGCGCTGTTCTTGGAAAAGAAACCAGTAAGCAGCCTTTGCTCTTCCTCACCCAGGGCCTGTTTGTATTCCTTTGACACTTCCACAAATGGATCCTGATGAACACAGAGCACACATGTGGTGACCAAATGATACTAACAATCCTGCACATTAAAGCAGAAGTATTTTCTAAGTCTGGATCTGATGGCATTGTGGGATATCGTACCCTCTTGAGACGTAGCATATTTTCTGATTTGAGTGACGCCAGCAGCTGCCACAGAGACACACAGTGCTTTAAACAGCACATGCTCAGGGCCTGAGGGCAAACAGGGAGAACATTTAGTTTTTCTGAAGACCATTACATAAAAAAGAAAACATGCCAATTAAGACCATGTTCGTATAAATCCAACATTCAGGGCAGTCAGTTAAAAAAGTCGCCCTCAAAGACACATTTGGCATTTTGTTTTTTCCACAAAAGCAACAAAATGTGTTATCATGTGGAGGCGAGACAACGAGCAACAGGATACAATAAGCGGTGCTTCAGATAGGCCAACCTTGAGGATGTGTGGAGCCATCTGGTTTTCCATCTGCAGCACCTCCTCCAGGTAGCAGGACAGCTGCATGTGAGGCTCTCCCCCTGTCATGGCGAGGAAACCGAGGGCCACTTCCAGCGTGGACAAGGCCTCACACACCTCGCTGTAGGACTGCAGCTCCCCAGCCACAGCTAACAGGGTGAGAGTCTGGAGAGGCTCCTGTTGGCACGCAAACACGTGTCATACAGTCACGTTTAATATATTATATGTGTGATAAATGACTGATAATACCAGTGGGAGACCTTCTGTACTGTTTATCACAACTTACTTGTTGGACTTTCGCTTTTATATCCCTCAGGATAACCTCATAGTTGCGGTCATGTCTGTTCACTAATGTTGGGATGCCCTGTGGAAAAGAGATCAGGAGCACAAGGAAAATTGTGTTTTAACGAGTTGCCAAAAATACAGGAGTCACTTTTGGGCAAAAGCCACTATACTTTTTATTTCCCGTTGACTCACATTGAGAGTGATGAGAGGTTTGCCCAGAAGGAAGCGGGAGATGATCTGGTGTTGGATCTTGGGCAAGTCGTACTCATGGAGAGTTTCCTGGCCTCTCTCGATGCTGTACTGAGTGTTGGACAGAACCAGAGGCATCAGGTCCCTCTCCAGCTCATATCGAATCACATGCAGGTCAGTCAGGTCCGCAGGACTCACTTTGTAGCTGGGGGGTGTTAAACAGACCAGTCAGTCACAATATACCAATAAAACTGATACCAAATATAGAGGAGCATGCGTTCAGAAAAGAAGTTCACAGTGCCTCCCCAACAAAAACAAGTTGGAAAATGTGGCATGAGCGCCCCCACCTGGTCTCCTCTCCAGTGTGTTTATCCACACAGTAGACCAGGTCATTGTGCAGGGCGATGAGATAGCTGACGAGGGCTGTGGAGCACAGGCCCGGGCCTTGTCGCTGTGGTAACAGCACCTTGAAGTCACTGTGGAGGTCCAGGTCCTTCTGACACAACTTGTCCGGTATCTTAATCTCACCTGATGGACAAAACATTTAATTTAAAGTCAACTCACGAAGTTGGACAGGCCGGTGTTTGTGTATCTTACAGTGTCGTGAGCACAGTTCTTGTTATTTACCGTTAGTTGCCAAAGACACTCTGAGCTGATTCCAGGTCGTCAGGAAGACTTTGATTCTTGTCTCATACCAGCCTTTTAGTGAAGCTGCAAACATGAAGAAAATATAAATTTAACACACATAATAAGACACAGTTGTTCACATGGGTAGCTCTTGTGTGTGGATTTTGCTCTTTTAAGGATACTCAATCACTGTCTGCTTCCAAGAGACAACTCACTCCTTGGCAAGCAGGCTTTTCGGCTGTTTGTTGCCAGCTATTTTACTATGACATTTCCGAATAAGATGTAATTAGGAACTGTGAGGAACTCTGCAACTCTTGTGGAAGTGAGTCATACGGTTGAACGAGTTGAGAAAGGCTGTTGTAAACAGTTAGTTTCAGTACCTGCTTTCTGACTGCGGAGGAATTCGTCAATGGTGCCACAGGTCAGCTCGGTGACGTTTTGAAACTTCTTGACCAGATCTCTCTGGAGAGTGAGGATGTCAGGAAGGTGCTTCACAAGTCGGAGCTCTGCTTCCTAAAAATTTTTTTAAAAAAGCCACAGTTTGTTTTCCATATAACCACTTTGTCGTCATGTAGCATGTGAAAAACAAAAGCTGGTCAGCCTGTATCAGTTTCTAAACGTCTATTTTTCTTGCACACTATTTTATTATTCCATTATTTTGGAACATTAACTAAACAAATGCAACACTTTTCAGATTCCACAGAAATTGTACAATGACCCTGAGTTTTAACATTTTTAAACTCTTAAAGTCTGATGTAAAAATTATAAAACTTACAGCCATTCCCTTTATATTTCTGTCTCATTGATGATTTTAGAGCACTTTTATTTTTTTTATTATTTGTTTTTATAATTTTCTTATTAGATAATCATTGTTAAGATTTGTGATTTTAACACTAAAGCTTTCATAATTGCCAGGAAGGTGAGTGCACAATGAAGTCAGAAATTCTATGTTTAAAAGAAAAAAAAAAATACATGAAGGTTATTCTCCTAATTATTATTATTGCTTTATTAAGGGAGTTACAACAAAATTGATTATTTTCCTTTAGTTAGTATACCAAAACAGACAGAAACATTTTTGGATCATTGTGCACATCGGGGTGATGCAGCTTAGTACTACTTTTGTGAATGAATCGTAGATAGAAACACTGCAGTTGGTGGGTAATGTGACTAGATTCTGAGGAAAATTTGACATTTAAATTCTGGAATGACTTCTCCAATATCTAATGTAAATACACCAGACTCATTTGCTGTCTTTTAAAGTGGATTTGTGTGTTTAATCACTGTTCTCTAACCTTGTGCAGGAATCTCCAGAGCACAGGCAGGGTGTCTCTGCCGTCGTTCTGCTCTACAATGTGGGTGAGGCTCAGCAGAGACACTTTCTCCCTGCAGCTCCACACAGAAGAACGATGGATCAGAGAATTTGGAGGAAGTGAATCCAAGAAGAGACGAGGATCCCCAAACAAGAGCTTCATGATCGGACTGGCAGAGATGCGAGAGTCGGCCCGGATGAATGTGTTCACATCCTTTAGCTGTTTATCCAAGTGCTGTGAAGGACAAGATGAAAACAACGTGTTCTAAGCAGAACTCTTCCAAACAGGCAGAACTATATGCTGAAGTTAGATTACGGGCTTCATTAGTTTTCTTTCAGAGACAAACATAAGTCAGAGATATATCTACCTTAAGCTGAGGTGTGATGATGGCGTTGCTCACTTCCATCTCCCATTCATTTCTGGCCTCTTTGGTGGAGAGCAGATTGTCGTAGCGAACAGGCCCTGAAGACAAAGACCAGCTGAATGAAACCTGAATCCTTTGTAAAGTTCAAAATAACAATGCAAAGGAAAATTCTATCCTACAAACTCCTGCATTTATTGACTTCAATTAATGTAAAAAACTGTTTGTAAACTGTTAACCTACTGTGGCTGGTACAAAAATTGCAACATGAAGACCACACCGTTTCTACCACTGGAGGGCACCAATTCCTCTCCTTCCTCTTTTTCTGTCATTGTGCAGTTTAAAAATTTACATCAACAAGCTAGGAGACAGCTGAGGAGCAACAAACTAAATCCACAATGTGGGAGAAAACAGTAAAATAGCTGAGCTAAATAGGTGGAGAAAGGCGGGGGTTCGAACTTCTATAACTTTATTTTTTTTAATTCTTTGTGTCTCCCTAAATATTGACAAAGCAAATTTTAGTTTAAACAGGTTTTACTTTAAGTTGTTTCTTACACTGTTGTGGCTGGTGGGGTTCCAGGAGGCTGCTGATGAGCAGGTGAACAGTGCTGACTGTGTCATCTGTCCCTTTACCCAGAGATCTGATGAGATGTTTCAAGTCTTTTCGCAGGTGAGCGAGTAGAAAAGCACCTGGGTCGGGGACTGGAGGTTTGATGATGGCAGAGATACACTAGAAACACAAACAAAGAGATTCTTATCAGTGGTGCTCTAACACTAATGGATGTGGTTTATTTTTGCTTTTTCTGTCATCTACCACTACATCTTTAAAATGAAAAATATTCTCCATTAGAGCTGTATAATTTTTTTATTCAGGCTACCTGCAGGTTGCTGTAGGCACCGAGCAGCATGGCCATGTGAGTGAGCATGCGGACGACAGTGAAGGGGACAGGGGACATGCTCTTGGTGTCCAGCATGTCTGGATTGTCCCTGCGACTGGGGTCCCCGAGGATGTGACCTGTCTGAGTGCGGTCACCCCTGTCAAAACAACAACACTCACTTAAATAACTCTCTTCTGCATTGCATTTTTGTCCTGTAAACCTGTATGCAACTTTACACGTTTCTTTTCAGCACATGCACCCAAAATCCATCAAAGAAAAGAGATTTCAGCAACATATCATGACATTCAAAAAAAGTTAGTGGTGTACAGCTACTCAGTATCGGCCAATACACAAAGTTCAGGCATCAGAATCTGTACTTGGAAGGTAAAAAAAAGGATCATCTCTATTTTCTCCTCAAACCAACTAATAGATCACTTACTGCAAGTTTACAGGCTGAAATCCCTGCACAGGCCGGTGGTCCTTTCCTCCAATCTCAGCACCACAGTCCACACAGTGACTTTTTTCCATGGGCTGCCCACACTAGAGAAAAAAAAAACAAGAAACAAAATCTCATTAAAAGAAAAAAAATCCTTACAAACTTAGCTTAAGTCAGACTGAACATAACATACCTCTCCAATGGTGCAGGGGTGACCTTTTGGACAATCTATGAAAAAG
This sequence comes from Acanthurus leucopareius, assembly GCA_029814765.1. NCBI lineage: Eukaryota > Metazoa > Chordata > Actinopteri > Acanthuriformes > Acanthuridae > Acanthurus > Acanthurus leucopareius. The sequence continues at coordinate 10,019,374 of JAQMCX010000021.1, read as the reverse complement.
GTAAATCTAAATTACTATTAAAATATTAAGTGTGGCTGTGGTGAATCTTCAATAATATTTGAACCATGATAGTAAATTTTTTTTCTGACTTACGGTACCACTGCAAGTGTCCCAGAGCTTGTCGAGCCACCACCAACATGTCGTCTGCCATGCTGGGCAAGAAGGCCCTCTGTGCCAACAGATAAAAACGTTTAATTCACGTCAAAGAAGAGGAGGTCTTGTTTCCATCAGTGAAAGTAGCTGATAATCTCCATACCTGCATGTTGGCAGGTGCCATTGCCAGGTGCTGCAGAGGAGCTAAGATCCCCTGGTTTCCACAGAGCAAGACAGCAGCCAGGTGAATAGTTAAGTCCACCAAAACGCACTGGGCCCCAGAGGCTTGGGGACGTACATTCAAATGCCCAAGTTCATTAGTCACCAGACACTGGGCAAAAGCCTTCACCTCTGGATTAGCAAGGAACTTGGAGGCCTGGATGTAGGCCACCAGGGCTTGCACTTGCTGTAGGTACAAAGATACATAGATATATAAATATTCATACTCTGACACAAACAGAAAAGTCTAATAAATATCTGCACAACTTCTACTTTCTAGATATTATTTACATGTCTTCACTGCAGAAGATGATTCGAAAACAACTTGAAATGTGTCAGACCATGTAAAAGCGGCTCATTAGGTCTTAATGCAAAGGTCTACCTCAGGCTTAGGATGGAAGCTGGCATTGGCCTCTCTGTAGAGAGTGGTGACCTCTCTGTAAAGCGCCAGCAGAAGATACACTGTCGTCCGCTGTGGTGGACATCCACATCCCTATGGAGAAAAAGCAAAAGAGCAAAAGAAACAGCTTTAACACACACATATAGTTTTTCACTGTCAGACTCGATGTTTACTTATCAACAGCAGTGACACTACCTCACAAGTCTCATCCAGTCCGCTCACTTTGCCCTCCAAAACTACCTTGGCAACAGCATTTCTGATAGTCTTGTAGTGCTCCCCGCACACAAGATATTGATCTATTGGAGCGGCTTCATCACTCTGCATGTGACAAAAATTGAACCACACTTTTTAATTACTCTTTGAATTACAGTAAGATAACAATATTTATGTAGGAAATAACAATGAAAATCACAAAGTGAATGACCAAACCTTTTCGCGAACAACTTCAGGAAAGAGCCAGCTCACTGCATCCATTCTGAGGAGCTTCAGGACGAACTCAACTCCATGCTGGCTGCAGATTTTGCGGATCAAGTAGACACGGTACCAGTTGTTCCCACTGCGTCTACACAAGTTGACTATGCTGTTCAGGAAGAGTGTGGTTCCTCTTTGAGCACTCTTTCCAGGCTCTGGTATGATTTAAAAAACAAAAAGAAGAATGCCAGTTTGATAAAAAAGAACATTGCAAAAACACATATGTCTCTAACTTTGCAAGGCACTGATCACTTTACAGTGTGCAGGAAACTAATATAGTAAATCATATTTATGTATATATCATTTTATTTATGTTTATATAAAAAAATGACACACCATTGGCTCTCAGATCTTCTATGATGAGGCTAGCAGCCACATCCAGGTCCATACGCACTCTGGCGACCTGCTGCAGATACTCCACAGTGGCTGCTTCAGCAGACTGCGACTGCAGGTAATCTGTCAGAAAGACACTTTCATCCCGCAGACACGCATGCTGGTCTGCAGTGGACCTGAACTGCATCCTTTCAAACATGGAATCCTAGAAAAATGTGAAAGTAAAAAAAGAGTCTATAAAAACACCTTAGATACCACTAGTACTGTGCTCAACATATTTGCATTTGACTTATATAAACAAGTCTGCTGAGAAAAGAGAAGGCTTTATTTTAATATAGAGTGGAGTCAGAATTCATTCATACCTCCAGGCAGTTAATGTACAACAAGTACAGTTCAGTTTTGTCTGTCTCTTCCAGGATGTTGTTCTGCTCAACTGCCACCAGATGCTGCTGCACGTAACCTTTAACTGTATTGAAGCTTCAGAAACAGTACAATTTATTCAAAAACAAGAAACACCACAAAATTTGCCAAGAAAACACATAAGTAAGCCTTACACAATGTGTAACCATAAAACCTCACCTGTACTTCAGCAGTAGTTTGAGCACTACAGACCGGATCACTGGATTTTTATCCACAGAGTCATCAAACGGGGAGAGCACCTTTGTCCGTATTTGTTGTGTGTCTGGCAAAAAAAACGAAATAAAAAACAATAGTCAGGGCTGAAAAAGAAAAAACTATAAGATAAGAATAAACATGGTTGTCCACATGCACATGAAATTAGGGCTAGAGCAGTGTCCTACCTCCAAGAATGGGGACAGCAATGGCTTCCACCATGAGAAAAGACAGTAAATGATGAATGATATCCAGACACGGGGGAGAGTTGTCCTTGAAGCACACAGTGGACACCAGGTCTATGAAGAAAGCATTACACTGCTTCCTGAACCGAGCATGCTGGTTAATTAAAATCCTAAATGAAACGAGAGACAGAGATAAAATTCAACACAACCAAATTCACACGGCACAATGCTACCTGGTTTCTATGAAGAGACTAATAACAGCACAGGGTACATTAAAGGAGTTGTATATATGTGTGGAAAAATACTCACAATGCATCTGTGTCTTTAAGATGAAAACAAGTTGAAATCTGAAAAACTGAACTGAAATTTTAATCTACATGCCGTCACAAACCTCATGTCATTTGATGGAACTATGGGGAAGTTTTCATCGACTGGGTTAATGCAGAGGGGACAGTACATCTGACCGGGAATCAACCACTTCTTGATACAAGCCACGCAGTAGAGGTGTTCACATGGCAGGCAGAGTGGATCTTGAGGGTCTCCCATGCACACCGGGCACAGCGTGAGACCAAACCTGGATAAAACATCAGCAAAAAGTAAAGACTCTGGATTGAGACAAAGTACAGTAAGGTTGATTCTGATCAAATGCAAACGATAGAAAACTGTATTTCTACCTGAAGATGCGATCAACAGCCCCATCTTTGCAGGTTTTGAGCAAAGCTATCACGTCTTCAAACGCCTCACGAGTTTTGAGGTCTGAGTTTCTTTTCAGTATCTTGATGAGAGAGCAGACATAATACATTTTATGATGGAGGATTTATTGTGGTAACTGTGGATGCACCTTTTTTTTTTTTTGGAATTTACCAACCTCGCCAAGTCTTTTTGTGTGCTCCAAAACCAAAGGTGTCAGCTTCTTCTCTATCTCCTCAATGCCTAACAGCATGTGCTCCACGAAGAGAGAGAGGGAGAAAATCCGGTTCCATCCAGCCCTTAAAACAAAGTGATGAACAGAAATAATAATTAACTCAATACAGCTAAAATATCTTCTCAAGGCAACCATAAAAAAAAAAAAAAAAATACTTGGATCACTTGAGAATTTTTAGTCAGGCATGACTTACTGGACCCTTCGGACCATCGTCTTGCTCTTCTCTCCATAGCGTCTCACACTGTCCTCTGAGCAGATCAGCTCAATGGGGACCTGGAGTTTTTTGACCTGCCTGAGCCAGGCTTGTCTTGAGTCATCCGTGTCCAGGGCGGGAGGCTCCAGGTACTCCACACATGCGAAAGCAGCATATACATCAAGCACCTTGGAGACAGGGGGAAAAAGATCAGTGCATCTTAGGGATGTTTTTAGGAGGGTTTTGCTTTCTTATAGCAGATGGTGATGCACCTTAATCGTGAAAGCCACCCATCATAAACACACAAACAAATAAACAAACAAACAAAGTAACCAATGTTTAGTTTTTTCTTTTTACACGCTATGGGTCAGTTGTGGTTACACTCTCTACTTTACCACACTCGTATTTTGAGTGTAAATTTAAATGATAAAATTAATAATAATAATAACATTTAAACATTTTAGTTTGTTCAGCCATTGTTATAATATCAATACTGTAAATTTTTTAAGCCATAATAATTGTGAAGTGAAAATCTGTTATTGTTACAGGCTTATTATACATTGCAGGGCGGGTGACGAGTAGGGGCAACCTCGATAATGTGAAACATTATCAGAAAAAATGGAATCTTAAGAGTAAATATGATATCAAATTCAAAAGCCTTGAATGAAGAACAAAAGGATGAACATTTAAAATCCTTTCACAGTCTTTAGATCTCACCAATTCGACCCCCTCTCTGAAATGCTGATTCCTCAGGAGGTGCTGAGTCACTTGGGGCTCAATGCAGATCATCCTGGAGAGGTTCTGCAGTCGGTTCTTGAACTCATGATAAGCAGCATGGATCCATGGAAGAGAAGTTACTCTTTCCACTGCATCAAGCTGCAATCGCAGCTCATTGACACAACAGTTCAAGGCACCACAGAGGAGCTAGAAAGGTAAATAGTACATGTTAATACATACACCCATACACCATCATACAGAAGTAACCTGGCATTAAGGTCTTCATAAAAAAAATAACAACAACCTGTAGGTCTTCCTGACAAGTCACGTTCATTGTCATGCAGATGAAATCCTGAAGGTAGCGGTGAAAGAACTCAATCTGCATCTCTTCGTCTGCTTCAGAAATGTATCGTCCAAGTGGTGTCTTCCAAAAGAACTCATCAAACTCCAGCTGAGTTTGGCCTAACAACCATGTACAGTACATTCGATGTCAGTCTAAAAATACATAACAGTAGTGACATGCCAGTAATCAGGGAAGCACCTGATAACAAGCCGTTACCTTCATGCTGGAGTGCATGAACCCAGAGTTCTTCAAGGTAGTTCTTGATCCTCCAACTGAAGGGCATACTGCAGCTTCTGTTCCTGTCTTGAGCAATGTAGTTCTGCACAAGGATTGTTCTCGTCTCAGAGCTGTGAAAAGAGAAAATAAAAAGTGTTTCAATGTGCAAAGTTAACAGCGTTTTAGCAAGAAGTAGTGAGAGAAATTGGCATTCTTTTACACAACTTTTAACATCTCCACTTACTTGTGATCCATTTTTAGGTGTGGGATTTGCAGCAGCTTATCATTGTCGAAGATATTTAACCACAGCCTCTTGACAGATTCACCACAGTGTTTATCTAGCAAGATGTCCAAGTTTTGGTCGCGGTCAATGACTGATATCAGTTGTGCCAGGAGAGGGATGACCACAGCCTGAACACGCTTCCATAAGGTTTGCCTGTCATGACCCCATTAAAAGTTACTGTGCTGTTCCAAAAATAGGATTATGTGCTGATACAGAAATGCTGTGATTCATGCCTAAAGCACTCACCTAAAGGTGCCCCCTTCCTGCAAGGCATCAATGTTTGAGGCCTCCTTTATGACCCAGTTGCTCTTGATGGACGAGAAGGTGTTGCCATCATGAACTGCCAACAATGACTGAAGATGCCTTTTCACGATTCTCAGAAATGCACCTGACAAGAGCAGGACAAGTGTATTAGCATTGCAACTGCTGTAACAAAAATAAAATACTGAAATAAAGGTTGTTATTAGTACCATTTATTTCGCCATTGTCACTGAGGAGTGTCAGCAGGATCTCAACCCTCCGAGTGCTGCGGAAGCCACTTTCCACCTGGTCCCTCAGCATGCCTACTGCACTCTGCACACAGCTCCGCACAAGTGCTGTGGTGTCCACAACATTATCAGAGCCCTGCAGCAGGAGGACACATTGGTCAAGAACTAGTGTCAAAAGTAAACCGGAATAAAATAACATCATTGTTCTTAAAAAAATAGCGTGTGGATTTTCAACTTCAGCTAAAAACAGATATCTAGTAAATTTGTGGTTTAAATGTATATAAAATATATATAATATATATGATGTCTGTACTCACATTTTCCTCTACCTCCATTTTTTCCTGCTCATTCTCAGTGTACATGTCATCCACCTCCATGTCTGTTGAAAAGAAAAATTATTATTAGGCTGCAGAAGATTTGAGATGAAATGAAGAAGTTTTTTCAATTCCTTATCAACCAATTACCTTCAGGTTGACCCATCTTTGTGTCAAACATTTGACTGATTGTCATCTTTTGCAAAGCTTTGATGTCTGAAATGATGTCTTTTGACCGTCTGAGGTCATCAATGTGAGCTGATCTCCAGGGGCCTGTAAATATTCATGTTTTAGAATATTTTCAATTTTCAAACAATCTCATCAAATAGTAGTTTCAGGTACATGCAATCCACAAGTTGCAGTGACCTTACCTCCATGAAAGCCGACATAGGAAGTCCCTCCTTCAACTCTTGGCAGTCTGGTGATAAAGTAGACAAACACCTTGCTTCCTGTTTTCTCCTGAGTTATCTTGTTGATTTCATTTATGGCTGAATACCTGAAAGTGAATAGCAAAACTTAATATGGCAAAGCCAGACAGTGATTTCTACCCAACACACGATGGAAATATTCAACCTACTTTGCAGAAGCAATGAGATTGGCACTATGAGAGGCTTCATCAAAATCACACTGAATGATGAGGATCTTGTTGCAGGGTCCAGTGATACTGCCTCCATTTTCTGCTGTGAGAAAGTTCCTATAAAAATAACAGGAAATCTAAATTAAGACTGTACCTTAAGATTAAAGGAAGTGCTAATAATTCTTCAGTGTTTTTCTGAACATACAGTATATCCTTAAAAACATACTTGAACCATGCAGGTGTCAAATATTTTACCAGTTTTAACATCACATTATATTGTATAAATAGTAAGAGTAAATTTGCACTATGGCATGACAATCTGTTTTTATTGTATAGGTTCCTTTGTAACTAAATATGCAAGTATTTACCAGAAAAGCAATTATGTTTGCTTCATTTTAGCTTTGTTTATTGCAGTTACTATGTGAGAATACCAACAAATTATGGTAAAATTGGTCACAATTGTACAAAGTGTAATAAGCTATAATCTCAAATACATTAACAGACCTGATCTTCTTCAGGAAGGAGTGCTCTGTGTCAAACTGCTGCAGTGATAGAAGCTCAACACTATGCAGCATCTGTTCCAGTGGCTTCAAGTCAGATGCTGTCAGAAGTCTGGAGAATGTGGTCACCTATGGTTTTAAATTAGAGTTATATATTAAATCATATAAAAATTTACAACTTCATTTAATAGAGTATTTGAAAATGTTATTGTTTTACAACTTTAAGATTACCTCAGTGAAGGAGGAATGGCAATTGACTTCTTGCCTTGTGTGAGCTAGAATGAATTCAGCTAAACAGCTGCTATCCTGCTCTTCAAAGTAGATCCTGGATAGAGATTCACTCTCCACTTTGGGGAGGCTTGTGCAGTCCAACCGCACCACTGAGTCTGGTGTAGCACATTTAAGTAAAATGAGTTTAGCCTCATCCAGCACTCTCCTCTCAGGATCTGAGACCTCCAAGCTGTCCCTCTGCTTCTCTAATACCTGAAGTATCACTGAAGCACATGTGTCTGAATGGTAGCCAATGAAAACATCCGGTGGTTTGTACTTGTAAGTCTGAGCTCCTGCTGTGTTTTGACTGTTGACAGACACAAAACTTCCCACCCAACTCTCCAATTCATCCACCATCCTCCTCTGTTCGGTTTTAAGGACACTGTGGATGTCCAGGTAGTGTTTCTCAAGCCTGTTAATGAGAGGTATTGGGAACTGTTTGTAGACCACCTCTCTTTCTTCAATGACAATTAGCCGAAAGTCTTTGTGCACTCTGCATTTCACACGATGGGTTCCCAGTCCAAGGTCCACATATTTCTGTCCTCCCAAGCAGACGTAGTATTGGTTGAGGGCATCATAGAGACTTTCATAGAGATTCTGCAAGTTTAGCAGCACAACTGTCTGACCTGTCTCCATACAGATTTTTACTCTGTTGATGTTGCGGCAGATTTGGGTATACTCTTGGTCTTTTGGGAAACTGGATCCAAATATTATTTCTGGCTGACCGCTTTCTGAGAAGAAGGTTTGCTGCAGGATCTGTAGGGCTGCATAGTTTTTTGTTAGCACCAGCAGGTACCGACATTCTTCTTCCTGTCCAACTGCCTGAATGTTTTCTCTCACAAACTCAACAGCACTGATGTTCTCAAGGTTGGGTGCCATGTCCAGTCTTTCTGTAAAGACAGTAACTGCATCCACATCATCCCTGCCACTGAAATTCCTCAATACTGCTTTCACAGTTTCCTCCGCAGTGGGTTTCCGTTGAGAGTCCTTGGCTACTGCAAAAATCATCTTGATTAAGCTGTAATAGTCACGGAGGCCAAAAAATCCTTTGCCTTTTTTTTTGCGGCAGATGTTCAAGTAGGCTCTTGCAAAGGGTTGGAAAAAATCCCTGACCTTTTCCAAAACCATTGCATCGGATCTGCATATGCCTTTGGCACTTTCGATCAGCTCCTTTTCATCAGGGTCCCCACGAGAGACGAAAATGCCTCTGTTCATCTTTGCAGGGTCTAAAGCCCAGTTGGAAATGCCAATGAATCCAACTTTTTTGTGGGGTAGTGGTTCATCATCAATGCATCCTTCCTCTAGCAGTGGATGAAGGGTTTTCAGTGGCATCTTTGGAGAGTCCTCAGCTAGCCCAATCTCATCAAGAACCACAACTGAAATGTACTCATCTAGGTTCTTTCCTTCCTGAAAGCGTCCACATTGCTTGAATGTATTGATGATACCTTCTGGTGTTGAGTGAGGGCTGCACTGGAAAGACACCAAATGGACCTGTTTAAGCATTTTGTAGAGGTCAGAATGAGCAGCTTGGCCCTGCATTGCATCTGCCACCAGAGTTTTAGACAGAGACTTTGAACTCCCAGGTTTTCCAACCAAAAAGAGAGGGATTCTCAGCTCAATGCAAAGAACCATCATGAAAACATTTTCTTTGAGGGCACTGTTTCTTGCAATGGTGTCCCCCATTGGAACGCCACTCAAAAGTAAATCTTGCATGAGTGAGATTTCTTGCATTATCTTTGCTGGGCTGTATGATGGTAGGCTCTTGCTGACTTTCTGTCTGTATTTATCCTTATTTTCCAGGCAGGCATGGTAGCACACTCCTATTGCCATGACTAGAGACCAAAGCACAGGGTCTCTGACCTCAGGCTGTCTCTGATGCCTTTCATTCCTTTCAGCATTTTGAGTCCTCTCAAATGCATCAAGCTCTGCAAACAACTTGACGTGATTTTCATAAAACCAAACAAAAGACTGCATGCAGCGTTCTACATCTCTCAGGCTGACAAAGCTGCATTCATCCTTCCTTGTGCGCATGTATTTCTGAGAAGCGGAGAGGACATCGGTGATCTGCTTAATGTAACATTGATTGATTTCTTTGTTTTTAACCACTCGTTGCACAATCTGCTGAATGTATTTTTTTTCTGTGTGATCATTTAACTGTCCAAAGTCCCACACCAGAGGGATCATGCTTGGTGGCAATGCTTGAACTCTATAGACTAACTGGCGAAGGGGGATGGACCCAAGCTTTTCATCTGTCTCTTCAGCTCGTACCCTGTACCCTAGGCCAGCGGATTCCAACCTCTGAATCATCTCATCAGTGTGCTTTCGATATGGGTTGCATGCTGCAATAATCTGCAATCCACAGCCTGATGTCAAATTTGCCCCCCTGACTGTCTTGTCACAGAGGACCTCCTTAATACTGCTGATTGCCTCAGTGGTATTAGCCTCATCAAAGAAGAGGACAGAGTCAAATCCATAGTTTTGCTTGTTGATAGAGGCAATGTCTTCTGCTTCTCTGACTTTAGTGTAAATCATCTCTGAGGTTGTCCCTCCATGCACCTTGATCAGTTTCATGTTCTCAGTGGACACTCCACTCCTCCGCAACTCACAAAGAAACTTGATAAGCCTTGTCTTACCACACCCTGTCTCTCCCATGATGATGACAGGGATGCCACACCTGAACCGCATGTGAATTGCCAGCATCTTCAGTATGTTGTCAGTTGTAAGCTCATATGTTTCATCAGGGTCAAGAGGCCACTGGATACCAAGGACATTGCAGATTCGCTCAATTTTCTCACATCTTGGAAGACTATCAAAGTCAATGTTAAACGGGACCCTCTGTAGCTTCAGGCCTTCATACAAGTCCCTTGTCATGACATTCTTTTTAATCACCCTTCCAGAGATGGGCTCTATCGCATCGACAGAGTTTTGTTCATTGGGCTGAAGATGAAAACCAATGAAGGTCATGGACACGTGGTCATCGTTAAAGAAGATGTATGGATGTGGTTCTGTTTCCCATCTCTTTCTAATCAGAAATGGTGCCAAGTCTTCATCTTGGACACCTGTCAGGTCCATTTGCAGCCTGCCAGGACTCTGGTCAGATATGCTGAGTGAAGGAGTGGCAAAGTCCTTTGCCATCAAAATCATGAAGTCCACCACAAAGGTTTTGAATCCAGCTAGCGTGTCTCCAGTGAAGGCGGCATCACAAAAAACAGATGTCTCACAGTCTTGCAGCTGAAGGTTGAGGAACCATGCAAAATTTCTCAATTCTGCCCAGGATGGGTCCATAATTCCACAGTACATGAGAAACATCTGCAGACATTCGACATGGGATCCTTCAACACCCTGATATGTGAACACGTCAAGATTACTGTTGTTGTGAAACCTTGTGAGATACTGGTATGGCCGCTGAAAGGCAGCACTCCTGAACTCTTCATCATCCATCAGTGGGTCATCCGTGCAAACAATGGTTGAATCTTCTTGCCTTCTCATCTCTATCATTAAAACCTCTTTGGGGGGTCGGCAGAAAATATTTGGAAAGATGTCTATGAATGTGCTGTTCATAGCTTGAGCCTATGCAGAGAACAAAAGAAAGCACAACAAAGGCAACTAGTTTAAATCTGGATGACAAATAATTAGTGTAATCGCCAAGTCTTTAAAAAATCTACTACCTGCCGTGATGCATTTTTGGTTGGTTTGACAGTCTGCTCCAAAATCTCTATGAGATACAGTTGTTTTTCACTGCACTTCCACATCTTCCCCTCAGAGTCCATCAAATAGCGCAGAATCAACAACTTGAAAAGAAACTCATGGAGACCTTTTTGCACCTTTTCAATCACATAAAACACAGTCCGTTAACATCATATGTAAGCGGTCAAGACATATCTTGTTGATTAGGCTATATTACACCAAGCTAAGTGTTAACTGGAGACTTAATATTACCGATGATGTGATGTCAAAATGGAACATCATGAGTTCTTTCTTCCTCGGGGTGTTCAATAGGGACTGGAGGATAACATTTTCATCAACATTGGGTTCAATCAAGCGAATGCATTTCATCATTGACGACTTTTTGGTTGAGTGCTTCAGTTTTTCATACAGCCTCTTAATGTAGAGAGATTTACCTGCAAGTAAAAAAAACAAATCATTATGACAGATAACAGTAATAGTCGTTAGTTAAATTTATATTTGAAATAGCTTAGCACTGTAAATATACACACCAACACCAGCCCTTTTGGATGAGATGACGCCAACGCACAGTCTGTCTTTGAATGCAGCTGCTGCACTGCATTGATCTGCTGGAACAACAAAGTGTTTGTGTAGGTACAACTGGATACTCGCTAATGAATTCTGGGGAATCATGTGCAGTCTGTACTGGCTGAAGGCTGAAGGAAGGTAGGTATGTTCTCTCTCTGAACTGCAGATGATGACAAGTCTGTAGTCTTTCCTGCTCTGCATTTTCATTCGCTGAAAAAAGTTCTCAACCTTGCAGCTCACATCATAAGTGAGCAGATCTCCATACAGTAGAGAGTATATCTTCCGTCCCCTGTAACCTTCGCTGAGACAGCGCCTGAGGAATAACTCCACCTGTTCATATGGCGTTGAGGAGTTGCAGAGGAGGACTTCATCATAGGTGGGAAGTGTTTCGTCTTCGCTACTCATGTAAATAGAGATGCAAGATGTCAAGACCTCATCGTGTGGGCAAACAATGAGGTTGGGGTTTCCAGTGGCCAGGCCTTGAGGCAACTGCCTGTTTATTAGATTTTCCATGTTTTCATCAGAGATGTCTTCTTCACTCTCATCTTCTTCACTCTCATCTCTCCTGTTGGCTAGTATTTCCAACAGTCTTCCAAGACTTTTTATATCAAGAATTTGTGGAAGAAAATTCTTCATGTCTTTCATATAGGCATTCCATATCAGATCGAACTTCTGTGAACCATCTGACTCCACAAGACTTGGAAGAGGATTCAACTCACTCGGGAAGTCAGGGTCAAACAGCTCAGTTCTTGGCACCACAACAAAAGTCTGGAAATCAATGTCCTCATTTCGCTCCTCTGGTTTGGTGAGGATTTCATACTGAAGCTCATGCCTGACCTGCCTCAAGTCTGAGGCTGTGCAATTTGGTTTGATGAAGGAAAGCATCATGAGGACTTGGTCCTCCACATCGGTCACATTTTTCTGAGTCAGTTTGCTGCACAAGTAGACTATCTGTTCAGCTGTGTAATAGTTCAAATAGTAATGCTGGGATCTCTGTTTGTCCACAAAATCCATCCAATAGTCGAGGCATTTCTCCATCTTCCTGCAAAATTCAGGAAGCTGCTCTTCTATGCTTCCCTCCACAATGACAACACTGGCAACATTGCCTAAGTTGAAGTCCATCATAATGCTGGGTTCAGTGCTATTTGAACAGCAGCTGATTTGCGCTTCCCAGTGTCTGAACAGTGGATTCCCAGCAGTGTAGAGGGCAATGAATGCCTCAGCTAATCTTTGAACGCTGGCAAAAACCTGTAAAATAATTTAAAACCCATAGTCACATACAACATAGCATCTGTTTTAATGTTTCCTATATTTGTTGTATCATATTAACTCTGTCCCTTATAAATCTGATGAAAAATACCTTTTAGACATAATTTTTGGAGTTTTTATCTATTACAACTTTAGTATTTTAATTATGATTTTAAGTCTTGCTATCACTGGTCCTAATTAATGTGTTGAACAATTTCATGGATTCAATAATAGATCTTCGAAGATAAAAATCAATGAACCAAAATGCCTTATGACTACATAAAAAATAAATATAAGAAGAAAAAGAAAAAGTATTTTCAGTATTACTCTTTGTATTTTAAGTTCTATGTTTATCAAATAGAAGGGGACAATTTTAGCATACCTCTGCAAAGTGATCAACCTCAATCTGCCCTTGGTCCCCTTTCCCAGACATGAGCATTAGTTTGTTCTGTAGCTCCCGCAGGTCCTCGAGGGAATAGCTGCGCATCTGCTGACCTTCATCATGCTCCTCTGGAATCTGCAGCTTCAGGACGGTGTCAAGACTCAACTGGATCATAAAACATAAACACATTCTTAGACATAATTTACATAATTCTAACTGCAATCTCAGAGATTGACTCTGTGCTGCATGGTCATAGGTATACCATCCTCCTACATTTTTTTATTTACCTTTTTCACATTTTGTGCACTGATCAGGTAGATACCCTTGGTGTTGATAGCCGATGCTAAAGAGAGAGATGACAGCTCAACTGATCCATGACTGTCTTTCACAGTCTTCAGCCACTCCAAATGGCGTGCACTGTCCCGCTAAAACAAAGAGATGACATCCTTACAATTGGTTTTTGTTATCAAAGACTAGCTATCAAGCCATTAATGTATTCATAAATGTTATCAATGTATTCTCTTTACCAAAATTTTAACCAACACAGAAAGCACTGGTATTATGGGTGTGAACAAGAAGGTAAAACAATCTTAATGTCTGGAGTCTATAGCAAAGAAGGGTAGTACCCAAAACTTTTCATCTTTAAGCTATATAATGTCCATCAAGCATCCCCAACTGTCTGTCCAATCCCACTGCAGTGGCATCAACAAATATACTAGAAACATTACCAGTATCCAGTAGGAATCGGAATTTCAAGCCAAAACACTAGCCAATAAGACACAATGAACCACTATTCAAAAATGTCCCTAACCCCTTGTGTGAACTAATGCATGTATATACATATTCACACAGACAACTGAGAGTTTTATAGCAGTTTTATAGCTACTTCTGTATTTTACACTTTTTCATGACAGGTGTCTGTTAAATAGGATTCAATTGTAAGTGCTGACCATGAATCTGTGGTTGGAGACCATTTGTTAATACTGTGAGCCCAAATTGCAGCTCTTTTGCATCATTGCCATACTTCCCTCTGTTAGCAAGGTGCCATCTTACCAGTTTTTTTGGTAGGTTGCTGTCATTCTCCAAAGCTCTCCAAAGTTTCTTGAGCACTTCTTTAAAGACATGAAAACCAGAGTCTGATTTGAGCTCATAAAGTAGTGAAGAGTAGCCGAGGACAGCATCGTGGAAGCAAGCGACACGATCCACGTCCATGTCATTCTCCCCTGCAGAGATGGAAGCCAGGTCCACGAACACCTTCAACTCATTGATATCTGAAAAGGAAGAACATTTCAAATTAATTAATTTGACTGAATGTGCATAAAAATCAATTGGTGTTGTGAGTGAAGCAGATAATAAAGAACTATTCTTACCTTCAAGTGCATCTTTGACCCATTTTACAAAGTGCCCTCTAAGTCCCAGCTCCTGCAGGCACTCTCTCCGGGCCTCAGTGATGTCCACCAGCACCTTCTTTGCCTGCATCAAGTCATCGTCAATCCTATTGAGCTGCTCTTTCTGAAAGTCTACATGAATCTGAGGGGAGAGGAGAGTCAAAAGTTCAAGTTAACCTCGCCCAGTTACATATGAGTAACTAGCACAGTCATTCATCACCAGGACACATGCATTAACGGTTACTTTGGTTACTTTCTTCAAGATCCCGAAGGTCTTAAAGAAGGCCTGAGGGCCACAATGTCATCAAATTAAAGAAAACTGCATATGGAGTGGAATTTTCATATAACATGTAACATTTTGGGGTTTAATGTGCTTAGTTCAAGACATTTCCACTTACTACTTCTGTGAGTGTCTCCAGAACCCTGAAGTCCCCTTGAAGACCAAGCGTTTCTTTGACCCTCATTATAACTTGAGCTGAAGCCACGGCCAGATGAAGCTCGTGATACTGCTCGATCTGTTGAACCCTGTTGTGGATCCACTGTTTGTTGGGTGCTTTGTCAATGCTGCACATGATGTCCAGCTCCTCTATGAGCTCTGCGTACTTGCCCTTATAATTACCAAAGAGCTGGTTTACCTTCTCAAGTGTTATTTGGCCATTCTTAAGACAAGTGTAGATGTATTTGTAATCATCAAAGCAGGGCTCAAAAATGTCTTCATATATCATATCTGGCGTTGCCTGAATATCCACTACTTCTTCTTCATCAGGATCGTCCATCTCTGTTTCCTCAGCTGCCTTGAGATCGGCTTGTTTCTCCCAGCACACTTGGAATATATAACTGTCCCTGTATGTGTACAGGGCCTCTGCCATGGATCTGATATCTCCATCCAGATTGAAGTAGGTGACAACACCAGCCATGGGAGAGGAAATTTGGTCAAGCTGATGAACCTCCATGAAATGGTTTAAGGACATGTCCTCAATGTTGACCTGCTGTCCCTCTTCCATGTCAGCAACATCAACTATCATAGAAATTGAATTGAAATGTAAGTTAAAGTTGCTGCAACCCCTAAAAATAAAACCAAAAGATTCATTCTACAGATGCAGCCACCATACCTGTCATATGTTCCTCAAGTTTGTGGCACATTGTTAAAAAGACATGCACAAGCTCTTTGTCATGGTAAACAGCTTTCACTTCGTCCCTTCTGCACTGCAACAGCCTCCTCATTTTGGCATTATCCTTGTGTTGTTCATTCTCGGAGAGGCAATCTGTTTATATCAATTCACATAAACACACACATCAGTATTTCTGTTAGGACAGTGCTAACCACCGTATGAAATAAGCACATTTTTGGGTTATTTATTAATAAGATTGAAATAAATTTTGGGGCATTCTTTTTTAGTGTTATTACCAATCTTCAGCAGATCTAAGAAGGCTTCCTCCTTCTTCAAAATGATGTTCAGCAGGCTGGTCTTAATACTTCCATGGACCAACTGATCGTTGATGGCTGTAAATGCTGATATGGCAGTAGCAATCCTGTCCCTGGCATCATGAGAGAGCTTCTCAATCAGCTTTTCTTCAGCACCTGCAATGACAGAAGTTATGTGTACGTGTTTTCACTGACTGCAATGCTAAACTTCTGCCATTCGGTCTGAAACCTCCCCTTGATTTTTCACTGTTGAAAGAGGCTTGCTCTTATAGAGTGGCAATCATGATATGGTGTGATTATCAAACTTTTTCTAACCCAGAGAACTTGTTTATGTAATGTGTGTACAGTTTTGTTTATTTTTTTTTTCTGAGGATATACCATGTAGTTGAAAAATGTTTTTTGCTGCACTCCAGGACAGCAGGTGCTGAAGGACCACTGCTTCATCTTGCTGATAATTTCTGTAACGGTCCTTTGGCCAGGATTTCTCAACTATGGCTGAGATGAGATTCCCAAACTTCCAATTTATCTTGAACCTCTCAAAGAGTTTTCCCTCAGACTTGTTCTGCAAATAAAGTAAAAACATCCATAAACATTTAAAATTTTATACAAAAATAATCACTAATTTTTGTCAATAGAAAAAGTGGTCATTGTTCTTCTGTACGTTCAAAATACAAAGTTTTATTACCTGACACAGAGTTGTAACAGCCTCAAGGGCACACTTCTCAATACTAGCAGCAACATGTGGTTGGGATTCACGGAGTTCCTCTATCTTTGAGCAGTAGAATTCAATTTGATCCAGAGCAGCTTCCTAAAAGAAGAAAGATAAATAAATAAAATGTTTTAATATTTTTAGTTGAACCAAAAACAAATTCACAGAGATCAGAAAAATGGTGTTTTACATACCTTTTTGTACTTGCCCTCAAAATCATTTGTGAGAGTCTGTCTCCATTTTTTTGTGCAATCTTCATCTTCAAAGTGGATGGAGATTATGTTGTTCCATAACTGTAAAACACAACCAACGAAACACAACCATGTTTCAGCTTTCTCTACATTGTTAGCATTCATATATGTGTTCATCAATATGTATTTCGTGTGTTTTATTTACAAAATATAATAAAGCTGCTCACTTCAATCTCCGCTGTGGCCCCAGTGTAAGTGAAGGATCTTAGACCCCCACTGAACAAACCCTGTCTGAAGGACTGATTAATCCAGTCTCTCATAATGCTCAATGCCTCAATGATCAGCTCTTGTGCATGTCGTTGCTCTGTCTCCCCTTCTTGTGTCTCCTAAATTAGAATTATTAGCACAGTATTGGGGATTAGAAAGACTAATTTCGGGCTTAAATGTAAAGAGCTTGCCTTAAAAAATTCACATCACATACCTGCTGCTTGTTATAGAGAATAAAGTCTGACACCGATGCAACCAGATTCATACAAGCTACAGGTATATCAAGGTAGTTGTGAGTATATGACCCCACTTTGACTCCTCTACAGAGCTTCTCCAATAGTTTCACTGCTGTTTCAAGGCACCTTCTTCTATAAGCCTGAGTAAAAGGACTATGAATGAACAAGAAAAAAAGATTACAGGATTGCATTTGGTAACATGTTACCTCACATGTAGAAATTTGATGTCATAACCTGCACAACAGAATGCTCATAAAAGGATGTAGACAGTTCCAAGTCTTAAAATGGAAACTGTCCATGAAATAACTAATTAGCCAACAAATAAAAAATATCTGTATGTCTTTAAAAATCTGCATTTATCATTGGGGCTATTTACCTGTATTTTTTCTCAATGAGACATCCTTGGATATGTAAAAGAATTTCAGATACTGTCTGTAAAAAGAAATGATAGAAAATTAATTTATTTACTGAAACTTTTATCCCCAAATGAGTTATTTTATTTCTTTATGCATAGTGAAAAAGTAACAGATATAAAATGTGACAAAGGTCACATTTGCAGCAGAGTTAAAAAAAAGGACTACACAGTAACAGACACCTATAAATATTCTGAACTTTCTCATTCGCTTCCCTCTTGCTCATGTCTGAGGCATGCACAGAAAGCCCATTTTCAAATGTATGGATTAAACTTGCACAGAGAGCCAGGTCAGACTCGGTGTCATCACATAACATTTTCATTAACAAGTTTGCACTTTACCTGAAAGTTACTGTAGGTAATATCCTGAGGAGCCTTGTTGTTGAAAACATAAAGTATGTCCAAAAGCTCAGTGTTAATGTTGGTGACACACTCCATCAGCCCCTCAAATGGCATCAAGTGCAAGCAAGATCGCACCAAAAGTGGATCCACCTCCATCAGGTGACTGTGGCTTTTCATCACATTCACCAGTGCCCTAAAGACAGAAGAATAGGTAAACAAATGCATGGCAGTATGCATTAATGTCAAATTTAATGGAGTGGAAAAGTGTTTATCAGCTGTACTTCAGCAAAGGTAAAGGGGACTCTTACTTCCTGTCTTGACTGCCCATGTATGACTGAGCACTCATGTCAAGGCCTTGTAAACCTGCCCATGCTGAGCTGTACTTCGAGTTTCCAAAAGCTGGCATTTCAAAGGGCTTTATGGTGCCTTTGACCAGGTGGAAGAGCGGAAGTACCAGAATCCATCGGGGCATTCCCTCTTTTTTAACAGCATTTATCAGAAACGCCAACTTTTCTGGCAGACTGCAGCAAAGAAAATTTCATGAGCATCCATGCTGAAGAGAGTCCTTAGTTATTCTGAAATCAGTACTGTGACTGTTGTTACAAGATTACTGCTATTTCAACAAAACTGTTGAAAAGATAAGGTACCTACTTTTTGAGAAGAGCGACATCCTGAGAAAACTCTGCCCAGTACTGGAGGAAGCCATCTTTGTCTAGTTTGGGTAAACAAAGTGCTTTGCAGAGCCGATGGAGCTCACCATTATCCATAGTGAATCGATAATGTCTCCATACATGAAGCGTGATCACAGCTGCTTTCAGTGGATCCTGAATGCAGGGCATCTTCCCATCTCCATCCTTTGCATGATGAAGCACTTTTGTCAGAATGAATTCCTTTAGCATCTTCTTCACCTGAAAAAAATTCAACAGAAAACCTGAGTGAGTCTAGTTCAGCTGCCAAACCTGGGTGAATCAAAACTTTATACACTTAAAATGTGAACTTACGTCATCTTTCCCATAGTTTAAGGAGTGCCATTTCTTTTCTTTTTCTTCATACACAAAAGGCTCCCCATAAACCTCAAAGAACTGATGCAGCTGGATCAGAAAGCTTCTCAAATTGACATCAGACCAGCTTTTCAGGAGATCAAATATGGTCTCCAGCATTACATTTCCTGCAATCTCTCTGCCTTGAATCAGATTCTTTCTTTGATCAGACCAGAACATTTCTTTAATGCGTTTCACCTTTGATGGCTCTGCACAAATGATGTCATCATACTGATGCCAGTCACCTTTACAAAAAAAAATACAACATACATTTAACTGTACATTTCACTCACAAAATACATCACTATATAATAATCAGATGTGATTGGTAATTAAAGAGGGCAATGGCAAGGTCACCTTACCATTGTCACTGAGGAGCTGGGGTTTCACAAACAAACATCTGTTGGTAGGGTGCTCTGTGGAATCCTGTTTGTATATGTACTCATACTCATATTTGCCTTTTTTTTTGTTATAGACAACATATTTGTATGGTATCGACTCAGACACAGCTTCAGTTTTGGTTGTTTGCAAACTGCCCTCCACCAGAAAACCGTGTTCTCCAAGATCCCTGTGTGAAAAGGCACACAATTCATACATATGTGGCATTAAATTAGGGAAATAATAAAAGCAACCCAGTTTATCTATGTGCTCATCAAAGCTACAACCATTTCTTCTTCTACCAAAAGGGGAGGGAGCTAAGTTGGGTATTGTGGATGTAGTAAGAGCAAAAGCAAGCAACTGGCATTATACAGTAGATATAAATAAGTATGACAATGACTGTCTTGGAAAAAAGTCTATGTTTAAAAATAACTGCACATAAATTCAGCATAACTTAAAACTTGTTTTTGTCCAAGCAAAAACTTGATTTTGGAGGATTATTTTGAGATATGTCATTGTTTTTGATAAACTGTTACTGGTGTACTGTTTGGGCTTAACTTACAATTGGTTCATTTAAAACTGAGTTGAAAATAAGCACCTGCTCGCGGAAAGCTCAATTGCATCTTCTTCCCATTTCCCAATACGAGATCCAGCCCTGATAAAGACACGATCTTCTTCTGGATTGAATTTAAAATGCTTTGAAAGAACTGCATGGAAGTAAATTGTGAGTCTGTCACGTGCAGCAATGTTCTGGTTCCTTGTCATCCTGCAAAGACATACACAGCAAATATAAAGCACAGACTTAAAGCGTGTAACAGTGATCAAAAGCACAAAAACCATCTGAGGGAATTTCATCACCTTTTGGGTGGAGGCTCAGCTGGGGTGTTGGATATTTTCTTATCCTTACTGTCCTCTTTAGTGTCCTCCTCATCATCTGAGGTTTGTGCCGAGTTTGCACCCTTCTCATTGCTGGACTGCTGAACCTCCATGGGCACGACTTTCATCTCTGGGTCAACACTGGAGCCTGGTTTGACAGACTGTACAAGCAGCATTAAATGTATATCTTAAATATCTTTAAAAGAATGGGATAACTGCTTGTAATTGTCAGTAAGGAATACCTGTGGTGGTGTTTGAGAGCCAAAAATCATCTTTTGTTCAGTCGCAGCAGTCGGATTCTGTTTCCGGTCCTTCTGATTCTTTTCTTTCTGTTTGGTTTGTTCTGTTGGTTTTGTTTGAGGCTCCTCGTTGGCATTCTGGTCCAGTGTAGGTTCTTTCGTGGCAGTCGCGTCTTTCTTGCTCTTTGAGTTTTTCCTGTCAGTGTTATTGTCTTTAGGGTTAGAAGCCTTAGGCCCTTTGCCTGAACCTGACTGAGGAGTCGTACTTCTGTTGTCCTCCGAGGTAGACTGTTGGGTCGGATTGTCAGCGGCTGGTGTATTGATGGTCTGATTCTCAGTTGATTGTGTTGCATTGCTCTGTCCCTCATCAGGGTTACCTGGAGCTTCCTCAGAGTTTCCCTCCTCTACTGTGGCAGTGGTCTTTTCACTCTGAGTGACTTGTGTGTCTTCAGATTGTTTAGCAGGGGGCTCTGCTGCTAAGGAACTAGGCTGACTCTCTAAGGAGGAGAGTCCATCTTGGAGTGAGTCTGGTGTTTCATCCATTGCATTATCTGAGCTCTCACTGTCAGAAGATTCATCCTGTATCTCCTTGTCCCCCGGAGAGGCATGAGACATATCAGACTGGCTTTGATCGTGGTGTGATGGCGCAGGGCCATCTTTTTTCTTTTTGTTTTTCTTCTTCTTTTTTTTCTGTGAAGACCAGAAGTTGGAGGATCAGTTTTACAAACTTATTTGCTACAAATATACAGTCACTATATTTGGTTTGTGTGAACTAAACTTTGTGTCTCTGATCTAAAGACAGTCAAAATTTTAGTATTATTGATGCATCACATTTTAAATTTAAAAAGATCTGTACTTTTACCTTTTGGTTTTTTTAGGATTAAGTCTCTTTTTTCAGCTGAAGTCATAATCAAGCTAACTAGTCAACCTTATAATAGTTATCTTTTAATAAGAAATAATGAAAAGCAAATCTTGTGCTATAACTTTTTTTCATCCATTATGGATTTCTGAACTGTTGTACAATCAACCAAAGCAGGAATACGCTCACTTCTGCTAAACAGCTGCAACAATTTCTGCCAAGAAAAAAACTATTGAGCATCAATGACAAACATGAAATATTTAAGAGTTATTTCAATGTTAAGAGACCATGTGCTTGAAAATTGTGGGTCAGCTATCTTAAAGAGCCCACATGAAGCTCTCCAGGCTACAGACAAAAAAATAAGGCACAACAGTGACAACATCTCTCACCCTCCTCTTTGGGTTGCTGTTGTTCTCATCATTCAGTCGTTTGGGAAATTTGTCGGATTCCTTGTTGTCCACAGGTGGGGTATTTTTCTGTGATTTCTCAGCCGTACTTTCCGTGTCTGTTATCAAAGATTTGGGCTTATCTTTGTATTTGGAAAAAAAAAAGAACACAAGTTAGACAGTGAAATTCACTGTTACTGTAAGAATAAATGATAACCACACAGCACTGCATGCTCTGGGAGTTATCAATGGCTGCGTATTGCCAAAGGAAAATTTGCATTCCAACCAAATCCAAATCACACTGTATAGCTGGTGAAAGATTTTAAAGATGCAATAAAAGACCTTACAAAGAAGATTTTTGTTTAAATCAATTTCACAGCAATTTTCCAAATAAACAAATAAAACATATTTACTTGCAATTTCATAAGAAGCTATTAAAAAAGGCACATAAGCTTGAACATTATGCCATATTATGTTGTACTCAAGTTTGCACTGATTACAACAGCTCTTTATAGATTAGGCCATAAAAATAGACCTTGAACCCAATCTAACTTTACTCAGAGTGTGAAGATGCTATTTGTTTAATCCCAACACTAACACTGCACTACGGTCTGCACAAGTTTAGACAAAATATAGAGAGATGCTGCTACCTACAGGTAAGAAAATAATTGACACTTGATGACCTTTTTTTCAATGACAAGCACTGTGTTATGTTGTTTTCATAGGTGCTTTATAGTTGATGTAATGTAGGCTATGGTCATAACATTGTACTGAATAGAAGTTTCGGAACAGTTTAAATGTTTTTCCCCACTTGTTATCAGTTGTTACATTCGTTAATTAGGGAGGAACTTACACCCTATCATGTCTGGACAGACAATTTCTGAATGGATCTACTTACCCTGTGTGTTTGTGGGTTGGACAGACAACTTGAGGCCGCATTCACAGCAGAACTTGGCTTTCTTCTCCACATTAATATGGTTACAGCTTGGGCACTTCATCTTTCTACGTGACTAATCTCTGCAAAGAGAGAAACTAGTTAAACTGCAGTTTGCACTGACAAGGTCCCACCCTGTCGCACAATCCTTTCACTTTCAATTCTGCCAGTTCAGGCCTCGTGAGTTACAGCTCAGTTCTGCAAAAAAGAAAGCAAGCAAAAAGAAAAAAACTAAGAACAAAGCCATTATCTTTTATTTGAACTCTGAGTAGTCTTGTTCAGCAAACTGAGTAAAGAGCATTTCGTTTCGTTGTTAAAATGTGAATTCCTGACAGCCACTGACAACACACCCACCTTCAGTCCCGCTAACAAACTCACTTTAGCCAAAGAGAAGAAAAACTACGAGGTCTCACAAACTGATACTATGTTTTTCAATCAGCACAGTGTGTTATATCATTGCAATGCGAGAATTTCAAGTCATACATGTCATACATTTACAAGCTGGGGTTAAAATGATGAAAAATGGAAACCTCTGTTAGGTGTTTTAACGCCAGAACTTTTGGCTACATCTCCGAGAAACAGTTAGTGTATTTTTCAACCAACACAGCGAGGTGGGTTTTTTTCTTCCTTTGTTCCTCCTATTTTCTCCGTACATTTTCTGCATCTTTTATCTGAAGCGCCTGTCTCATTAGGGTCAGTCATAAAAGGAAATACAATTTCATTCGGTGCATATTACATACCGGTTTCAACTTTCATTCACACTATGAATGGCTATTTTAGAAACATAAATATGATTTTGAAAGAATACACCTGTACTTAGTTGGCAGACAAAAAGAAGTGAGAAACGCGGAAGATTAAAAGTATTTATACGCGCAAATGTTTTTCCTGATTAGAGTGATTCCTCTTTTTAATAAAAACATCTTTGGCAGCAAGTTTAGCCAATCACACAAAGCGTCACCTTTACGTCATTCCAACCTAAAAACCCCATTTGACAACAGAAAAAACAGTAAGCTAACTAAAAACTACAAACAGTTACAGCCATTATTATCGCTGTGTGTATCGTTTCAACACGTCTATCAACCGCAGTCACAGCTCAATAAATAAATGCCCTTGCCACAAGTTGGCAGCGAGTTAGCTAGCTTGCGTGCTCACTCGCTCTTTAGCTGCGTATGTTAGCTAACTCTTTGCCCCTTTCTCACTGCGCAGAAACGACAGTGACTATAAAATGTTCAGGTGCGTTGACAGGTGTCAAGGAAACTAACGTTACATGTAATGCCTGTTTTATTAAAAGTATAACGTTACTTTGACAGCGAAGTCTAATAGCTTCTCCAGCTAATAGGCTTAGTTTATTTATTCCTGCTTTGTCATAACGCAAGGTCCGACGTGTTCGCCACGAGCTTTCCCCAAAACAGACGCCTTAGCGGTTGTTTTTATGGTCCTACCTGCGCTGCCCGCGACCCTCTCTTCTGCGTTAGCAAGGGTAAAGCCCGGGAGTCATCTCTGCTGGACCTGCGATACACCGGCAGAGCGTCACATGCAGTCCTCTCATTTCCGCGTGTCGTCTAAAGTTTCGTTTTGTCAGAAATGGGCGTCAACTAATAATTTTTACTTTCCTTATGACTTATATCTGTATTTTTGTAACTGCAAGTGGATGCCAGAGTAGTTTTCCATGCACAGCTGTGAAAAAAAGTCATTTATTAGTAAACCAGTATGCTACAGCAAAGTAAGTGACCAACCTCCATGAATGATACTCACTATTTCCACTTTTATTTTTTTAAGTAATGTATGAGTAGTCTACTTTTGAACAGAGGAACAGAATAGCCTACCTCTCTCTTAGGGCACACTCCAAGAGAAATAAAATAGTATAAACATGAATGCTTCAAGTTTATATCAGTGCTAATGTGTTCCTTAATCTGTAGTGATCTAACATACAGTAGGCATATGTATTACATGTAGTACTCTACAGGTTAAGCTGTTTGTTCCAGGTGATGTTGTCTGAAAACATGCAACATGATTATTAGAAGTAAGCTGAACCCATAATTTCACAGAGGTCAACAATTAAAAAGCATATTGTCTGGTAGATATGTTGTCATGGTCCACATGGTTCATTAAAATGACTCGTATTAAAATCATATTTACATAGATTCCATTAAAAAAATACTTCTCAGATATATTTGAGGACTTTTAGATGTGTTGGCACATGTTTTATTTCAATCTTACATCAAGAAATGAGCTTAAATGGTTTAAAATTGTAACTCTTTAACATGGTTACATTACATTATTTGTATGATGACAAAGCTTTCAGGCTTTAGAGGAACTTCTCGCTTGTGTTTGAATTTCAAGGGCAAACTAAAATGTTTCTTGTTCGGTGCCCATTGTTCTAAGATTCAGGACTAGAGTTTAGCAGCCTGG
Source organism: Acanthurus leucopareius (assembly GCA_029814765.1). NCBI lineage: Eukaryota > Metazoa > Chordata > Actinopteri > Acanthuriformes > Acanthuridae > Acanthurus > Acanthurus leucopareius. The sequence goes on along the minus strand of JAQMCX010000021.1, from coordinate 9,994,256 downwards.
AGGAGACTGATTCATTTCCTGTAAGATATTACTTTATAAGCACTGTTAAAGGGATCCTCAGTATGACAAATTCACTTTTTTCATCAAATAAAAGTCTTTGTCAAGTCATGAAGTCAAAGAACTATTCTTAAGTATGTTTTCAGCTCTTGCATAATAATACGTTTAACACAGAGTACCCTGAAATCCTCACCTACAAGAGAGCCACACTGTTCTTTCTGTGAATTCAGATTAAAGTGAAACAGACTCCCCCTGCAGATATTTGTTTTTATTTTTCCCGTCTGATTTCCTTTCATCATGTTATGAACTGTTCCTCTCTGCAGCATTCACATGACTTCCACTCATCCATTGAGGAGTGCTGTGTGTTGCATGTCATCCAGCAGGGGAGGCTCAACACTGATTTTTCTTAGGATGCTATGCACCAGAAACATCAGCAGAGGGCAGAATGACCTGGACTTTGAATATGTTTAGGTAAGTTTGAGTTCAGGGACTCAAGTTTTGTTTTGTTTTGTTTTTTTCTTTAACCAAAGTATCTCATCAAAGGATTTCACACTTGGAAATTGTGCTCATCAAAAAGAAGATTATCTTGCTAAAACACCTGCGATTGATTTTTCAGCTATATATTGTGCAGGTGCTTTACCATGGTAACCTAGACTGTACTCATAGGGCAGGATTGTGTTATATTTAAGCTGTCAAATCCAAGTTAAAACCTGCATGCAGCCTGGTGAAAAAATATAATAGCAACCAAAATATTAGACCTTTAAGAAGCATTTTATAATTCTGGTACTGACAAACATTCATGCAAAATGAATGAATAAATAAAATTATATCACAGTAAGAGGAGTTGTTTGCAGGGTTGTTTATTATTTCAAATACGATATACATGAAGCATATCAAAGCCAGTATGCCTAACGGGCTACAAAAAAGAGATTATACTGAGTGGCAGGAGTGTTACTAATAAAGACATTACATTTTATTTTACATGTTGAAAAAGTTACATTCACAGTTCTTGTATCTAACTTCATCTTAAAGTTTCTAAAGTTGACTGCAGACTTGTAAGGCAAACATTTTTTTCAATGCCATTGAATTCCGAAGTTTGTTTGTTGCGGTTAATGTGAACTCTACTTTTGTTTTCTCACACCAAGTGTGCAACTTCAGGGGTCATTGAGAGGAAAGAGGACTTGAAAGAGTAGAGTTTTTTTTTGTTTGTTGAATATGTGAGTATAATCTGCATGATTGATCATGTTCTCTGTTTTATTCATATATAAAACATGATGTGAAAATAAAAAAAAAATCTAAAAAACACATACCCTCAAAACATTTTCTTTGCACTTTATACAGCAAAATGTCACTTTCTCATTGTCAAATTAAAAAGGTGCAATACATGAAGATTTCCACATCTGTTTCCTGAAAAAGGAAAAGGAGACTCTTAAAGATGCCTTACCAACACCAACACTAACACCAACACAAACACCAACACCAACACCAACAATTACTGATGAAATATTCAAGTTCTTCTCAAGCTTTACCTGCAAACTGCTGAAAGTCACATCATCATGTTTGGAGTCCCTCTCCTCCTTTAAGGTGACACAGTCGCTGATTACATGCACCTCACATGCAACACAAGTGAATATTTGAACAGTTAAAAAAAAATTAAAAAGCTTACATTTTTGACGTTCTCTTGGTGTAAAAGTCAGCAGTTTGCGTAAATGTTTTCTTCTGTTGCTTTCTCACACCTCTCCCCCCCTTGTAATTGGTTGGTATTAAAAGGAAAGTTGACATACGTGACATCTGCATTCTAAAACAGAAATTACACATAATAAATAAGTGCAAGGCAAGTTAATTTATCGAGCACCATTGAGACACAAGTTAATTCAAACAAGTTAATTCAAAGTGTGTTTCAGAGCTGTGAAATAAACTGAGCTGATCTCAGTTTTATATTATTGTAGGAATGAGATGAGGAGCTTGTCAGGATGAAGATTAAACTTGTTTCTCATTCATAAAATACTTGCTCCTTAAAAAATAACTTCAGTGTGAATAACATATTAACCAGTAAGTTACAGCATATAGAACACACACAGACTCAGAAAAAAGTGCAGAGCACAGTAACCTTTAAATAGACTGTATAATGAAAGTATCACCTGTATGTCCTCCTCACAGTCAGCCGCTGATGCTCTTTTTTTCTTCACTCTGAAACACATAAACAGACTTTGGAGCATCATCAAATAGTCCTTGCAATTAAGATAAAAAGTCTTTTAGAATAAATTCAGCTTACCTCCAGACAACAACAACAGCAGTCACAATCAGAAGCACAGCAACAGTAGGAATGATGAACACTGCTCTGTTAAATGATGCCTCTGTTAAGTATTCTGTGCAGGAAAAGCAGCTTGTTAGCTTTACGAATAAAATTATCAGATCAGAGTCAAATATCGTTGCCATGGCAATATACCATCATCGGCCGGATTTCTAACGATGATGAGTTTTCATATCGAGAGTAGGGATGGGTATCATTAGGATTTTTATGAATCCGATTCCGATTCCGGTTCTGCTTATCGATTCCGGTTCCTAACGATTCCTTATTTCGATTCCAAAATAGTAAAAAAATAGAAGGTC
>JAQMCX010000021.1:9912041-9991546 GCA_029814765.1 Acanthurus leucopareius | reverse complement strand
TTTATTACCTTACATGAGATTTGAATGCCGTACTTACCAGACAAAAACAGTAGGTTCAGGATCCATGTCAGGTTTCCATGCTCAAAACACATGATGAAACTCTTTTCAAGTAATCACAAAGCTCTTATTTGATTTTAAATCTATATTGCTTGTTTTCTATTGAAAATGGAGAGTAAATAAAGCGTCTGTCCTCCTCTACTGAGTGAAGCCTTTGGTAAATTAAAGTTTTGGATCATTTCCTGGTCTTGAAATCAGGTCACACACACCACAGTTTCAATGCAAAGCTTTTATTTGAATGTGAGCGTCATGACTGAAACCATGCCTTGCATAGAGAAAATAAGTCACACACTTAGGTTGGTGCTTTCTTGTGGGCAAAGGACAGGCAGTGGTGCTGAGACAGGTGGTTTTTAGTTAGTGGTTGTTAGATTCAGTGTTGACCAAGTGTTACCCTGTGTGAAGTTTTGACTGAATTCAATTGCAACTCCTGTTTATGTGAAACTAATTTTTATAATGGCAAGTTGGCTGTTAAATGTGATTGTAATATCTGCATACAAAGTTTAACAATGTGCAATGTGCTGGTTCAGCTTTATTGTTTTTGATCTTTTTTGAACTGCCCTCCTTGAGTCTACACTATACCTGCATAGCAATGCTAAATCTCCACAGTGTTTTTCTAATTATCCAAAGGCAGATTACTTGTAACATGCTACCATTGTTAACTTCACATAGCTAGCAAGACAATGCGGAGAGTGAGGTGAGGGCTCTGTAGAGGGTAGCAGACTGTGGGCGTGGTTACAGCGGAGCCCACATGAGGGTTAATAGAACGATGCATACTTAACAAGGCCAGTGGTGTAGTGTGACATTCAAGCAATATAAAGCATGAATTAATTTGTATCTTGAAGATAATTAAGATCTTAAATCAATGGCAGGAGAGATTTTTTACAAGTTTCAGACATCATGAATTTTTTGCAGGGATTATTTGCATGCAAGACTCTGGTGCATATTATTTTATATATAACATTTTGTGTCAGGTGGACCTGGTGAGTTTATTCTTTTTGAAGTTTTTGCACACTATTGCAGCAACAAAAATAAAGTGAGGTATATTATGCTATAGCCCTATATAGTTTAACACTTCTTCTCTATTGGTATCTTTTACTATGTCCTAATATTGTTTTAAACATCTTCTCTGTGCTAACTTGTGTTGCAACATAATATGGCCTTGAAGTTGAAGCCTTACAGCTTCATCCTGTTTTCATGGAATAGACAACTTTCACATGTGGTGCATGACAATTGAAGGGTTCCATCCATGTGGAGTTCCATGCCTGGTACGGTGGAGACGTCTCCACCAGACGTCAGATATTCATGTTGGCTTTGAATGCTCTCTCAGGCGGCTCTCTCTAACCCTAACCCGGGATGCCTGATCGATACTGTACTTCTTTGTAATAAAATTTTTTACATGCAATCATGTCAGTGTCAACGGAGATTCCTTCAACATCTTTACAGCATCACTACAGAAGATACCACAAAAGACCACTGAAAAGCTGGTGAAATTTTTTTGTTTCACTATTTCACTGTACAATGTTGTTGTTAAACCTCTATTATCCAATAGGTTTTAATAGTATATACATATCAAACAAATATCTGTGTATTTATTTCTTGCATATATTTCAAGTTTTCAGAGGCAGTTCAAACTTTTTACAAAAAGTGAAGGGTGCAAAATTTTAGACAATTTTTGATAAGCTCCGGAATCACAGGTTACCGACAGCTAATGAACTTTCACAGTGCCAAAACCACAAAACAGAAGTGTGTGCGATTTAAAAACACTGAGCACCCAAAAGCAACTTAACAGCCAGTTGGTGCATGTACATCCACACCCTGCTGGCCCAGAGGTATGATAAAAGAAATACAAAAACAGGCATTCACACACAACTCTCTTTTTTGTCACTTTAATTAAGACATATTTTAGCATTTGATATTTTAGTTCATACTCCTGTAATGCTGAGGAAGGAAAAGCCAAGAGAAAGATAAACAAGTTTCCTCCCTGACTGGCATTTTAACCAAGTTTCCAATTAGATGATGTTGCTGATAAGTTGTGCATCATTTTTGTGATTCTTGGTAGTGTCATTTCTTTAAGGCAGCAAATATGGGTTTGAAAGTGTAAACGTGGTCCAATCTGTTGTTTTTGATATTTTCCCATTTTCTTGTTGTTTATTCATTTTCACTGCAATACATGTGCAGTGAAACTTACAGACTTGTAAGATAATATAAATTTAAAAAAATCAGAAAACTTGTACTTTTAAAACAAATGTCTGCACAGCTAATACTTCAAGACACTTTGTGTTTGCGGTCAAGTCAGAGAGGCTCGATATATGAAGGGTTCATCAGCTCGAACCTGAAGAAACAAGAAATGTTTTCATGTAAGCAGCATTAAACACATAATGTAATTGTTTATTAAATGTAAAAGTGTCTCCTGAGCTTTACCTGCACACTGTGCTGTAAATCACATCTTCATCACTGTGTGAGTCCGACTGCTGCTTCCTGCAGGTGATATGGTCAATCAGTCCATGTGACTGCAATGCAACAAAAAAGTAGCAAAAGTGGATAAAAGCTGTAAAAACAACTCACCTGTTTGTCTTTGTTTTGTTGTTGAAGTCAACAGCTGCATAGACGACTTCAGTTGTTCCTCCTTCACACTGGTTTCCCTCTTGTGATTGGTTATTGTCACAGGCGAGCCGGTTGACAGAGTCTGAATTCTGCACACGATCATAAATAAATAACACGATTTGTTTTGAACGTTGCTCTGCACTTATATCTGCCTTCACATTTCAGCTGCAAGCATCTGTATGGCTTTTCAACCCACACGACAAAAACAACCTCTGTGCTCTCCTCTCTGATGCGTAGCATGAATCTGTTATTTAGGAGACACACAGGAAGTGGGTTAGACTTACCTTTCACCCGCTTAACACACAACCTCCATGCAACTGACAGTCAAAATTGTTAAAGACTGGAGCGCTCTGTGTTGTATTGTACGCCAGAAAAATGTCAGACTACAGTAAAAAATTGAAGAAGTGATGAACTAAACAGACAGAATCAACGGAGCCACCTGAATGTCCTCGTCACAGTCTGTCCTCGGTGTCCGCTTTCTTTTTCTGTGAGTGTGGAACAGATGAACACATTTGTTCTTGTTATCATGATATACATCAACAAAGCCCTGAGCAATAATGTGAAGTAAAGTGCAATTACTCAAGTGATGCATTTAAAATCACTGTATGAAATTTCGGACGCTTGAGGTGTCTCAATCAGAAAAATGGAAAATAAAAAAATAGTTTGATGGCACTTAAAGATGGTGGACTTGTTGTCGTCACTGTTAAACAGAAACCATTGCAGACTTAAATGAATCTGACTCACACCGAAAATGACACAGATGAGGGATTGTGTTAAAGTTTACTCGTGTTACTTTTAGTAATGTTTGTCAGCTCCCTTCCTTCCTCCTTATCTGATTAGTATCACCAAGGAGGTTAGTGAAACTACTGGTGCCAAATATTTGGTTATTGTGACTAATTTTAAACAGGTCGAGTTGAGGCCCTTTGTACTATTTCAGCTCCATGAAAGAGACACTTTCTCTTTAAACATTAATTAATTGTAGCTGAAGACCAAAGGAGGTAAAACTCTCCATTATTTCACAGAAAAGAAAAGATTAGGGAAGTCTGGAAAAGTTCATGTTAATGTATCTACATCAAGTAGGTACAGGTGCAGTTTCCTGTAATACTTTCCGTGCATCTCTCTGATGACACATACTTTTACCTAAGTGGAACTATGAAACTGCTTGTTTTGGAGCATTTTCACTTTGAGACACCGGATTCATTTCACTGTCAAAGCAATAATCATAAGATGGCGAGGATCCTACTTAGTCTTATTTTGTCACATGTTTTTGATGCTCTCTATCCACCTTGTCTTTTTCAGAGCTCATTTGATCTCATGAGGTACAACAAGGACTTGAGTTCACCTGAAGCCACTGGGTGATACTCATGTCACTGAGTATTTATGTCTTTGTTTAAATGCATATGTTTGTGCTAAAGGACTGCATATGTTTTCCTGCTGTTCAGTAACAAAGAGAGAAATCTACTCTGTCACACAGACGTCACTCTCTCAGAGATTAACGTTCTGTCTTTGTATATTAATATAAAGTTACATGTGCTCAGCCAATCAAGATGCTGCCACTCAAACCTGCACTCGCTGTAAAGAAGAGCAGCAATGAATCCTTTTCCTTATCTGTGTTTCTTTAACAGCAGCAGGTGATATGAACCCTCTCATTCTTTCATGCATTCATTCATTTAATTTTTTTCTCAAGAAATCATTCAGGGCATCATTTTCACTGATATTGAGGGCAATTAAAACACAATAAATACACAAAGAAGTATTTAACAATAAAGAAAACAACAAACAACAACAGAGCAGAAGTTCTAATGAGGAGCAGAGAGGTTTACAATCTTGGTTTTGATCTGCGCTATTAAAACTGTGTTAGGTTTTAATTTTTGTTGAAAATGTCAAAAACTGAGAGCAGTTTTTCCAAATTCGGTGCTCTCACGAGTCTTGAAGCATCACTTGAAAGCATCAAGATAATGACTGTGAGACCCATTTAATCAAGAAGTGATGTGTGATGGCAGGTTGCTGTTTATTGCTTGAATAAATAATAAATAAATAACAACTAGCGTCTACTTTTAACTGTTAGAGATGATAACCAAACCTTCTTACATAAGGTGCAGTGATGAGTGGAGAAATGAGTGGTGGGATGATCTGAGTGTTGAGGTTTTCAGAGAAGAGGAAGAGGCGTTTCTATAGATCATTATATTTCAAGACATCTAAGCAGAAAGCCTGAATTATCCCGCCGAGCATATGAAGTGATCTCTGCTTCCTAATGTTACATTATAAACTTTAGTTTTTAATCCAACTACAAACCAAGAAATTACTTTGTTGCAATTTGCAAACTAAGTTTTTCATTTTCAAACACGGAATATGTCACAATGCTTTTGGATTAACACAGAGAGGCTGATGTCTTGAAGGAGAACTTACCTCCCAATGGAAATACAAGTGATCCCAATCAAAAGCACAGCAACAGCAGAAATGATGACTACACCTCTAATCAATGCTCTCCAATATGCTGTGAAAAAAAGACAGTGTGACAGCTCTGAGAACAACTCTTTAAATATCAAAACGTGACACAACTATGATTAAGTGTATCAGTCTCTTGAACTTTATGTTAAGTTCCTCTTTTATAAAACGTAATCAGTAAAAGGTCTGTGTGCAAACTAAAGTGACACACTGTGACTATTTTTTTCTGCCTGTCAGTGAGTTTTGGGCAAACAAATAAAATGCCTTTGTCCATATCCTATGTAGCACATAAGGAATGAAAAATGTCCTTATTTTAAGAAACAAAAGTGCTTTTCTATCATCAGCTTAATTAAAAGTCCAGTTGGCATTAAATGAAACAAACCACTTCAATACAATTCTACTCACATTATAACAAGGATACAGACTTTTTAAAAAAAATAGTCCAATTTAGCACTTTTTATAGTTATTATTAATTGTATTCAGTCAGTCAGCTTACGTTTAATCTTCACAGTCACAACAGAGGAGTTTTGACTTCCATGTTTGTTGGTGGCTCTGCAGAAAAACTGGCCGCCCTCACCAGAGACGAACACAGGCTGCTGTCCAACATCCATAATATCCTCTTTCTCATCTATTTTAAACCAAGTGTAATTCTTCACAGGAGGGTTTGCGTGGCTGCTGCAGATCAGGGTGATGTTGCTGCCAGCGTCCACCTCCATGGACGGTCTGACAGACACTGATGTGTTCTTTGGGCCGTCTGAAAGCAAAGCGAAGCTGTCAACTGTCACAGAAATCATGTGGAAAACTTTCAGTGTACTAAATCTGTAAATCATCTTCTGAGCAGTACTCACATTCAACATCAACATTTATCTCTTCTGAAGTTGTTTCTGTTTGTGTTTTAAGAGAACAAGTGTAGTTTCCAGAGTTTGTGGAGGACACGTTGCTTAAATTAAGAACAGGTCCTTCTTTTATGAGTTCTCCGTTCTTAAACCAGGAGAAAGCGGGTGAAAGGTGATCGCCATCACAGCCGTTTATGCAGGTCAGATTCACAGAGTCGCCGCCCTTTGTTGTGTTCTTCACATTAGATCTTGTCACCAAAATGTTTAAATCTTGAAGAGAAAAGAACTCCCTCAATTTCACAGCTCTACATGTTAAAAGATGACGCCTAAAATGTAAAAAAAAAAACAAAACTTACCAACAACCTTTAACATAGGAGCAACACTGACAGGCCATCTACCTTTTTTGCCATTTACATTAAATCTGACAGCGTAATTTCCTGCGTCATGATGCTCCACTTGGTGGATTTTCAAAGAACAATTTCGATGTTTGTCACCAATATACTGAAATTTTGAAGATGCTTTTTTTAAATCACTACCAGAAATGAGGCGACCCTTTGAACGGTGAGACTTCACTTGACCCCACACAACTGTTTTCACTGTCAGGTCATCAGGAAAGTAAAATGAACAAGGGATGACAACAGATGAGCCTTTCACTGCACAGATATGTTGCTGCTGATACTCCACTCTCCATGAATTGCAGAGAGCACCTGAAACAGATATGTTCTTTAATATCTTTTAAGATTTTAATCCCTTTAGTAAAACATTAAATGACTTGTCAGAGTTTTACTTACCAGCCAGAAACAGTGGCATCAGGGTCCAGGTCAAGTTTCCGTGTCTAACGTCCATGTTTTAAACTACAATCATTCCAATCATCAGCGATTCTACAAACTTGTTATTGATGGTTTTCTGCCCAAAATGGAAAATGAGTGAGTGTTTTCTCTTCTTGATCTGCTTCTTAATCTACATACTGTAAGTTCAGTTTCCTGTATTTTTTCAGACAAGGGTTTTGGGTCACCATAAAAAAAAACTCTCAGCCTGTAAAATCAGGTCATGTGCGCCACAAAGTCGGTGCACCGCTTCAGCTTTTTCTGTTTGAATGTGACATGTAGAAAAAAACCACCCCCCCTGCGTTCTGTGCAGCCCGATCGGGCTTTGATGCGGTCCAAGTCACAGTCATCGTTACAGTCACTCTGTCAGTTTAAGCTGTTTTTTTTTTTTAACTGTACATTTGACAGCTAAAGATAAAAAATGACCAGTGCCACTGTTTTTTGATTTAAAAATGTGAAATAGAAAATACATTGGACTTGAGATTAGTTTTTTGGCTGAAAAGTTCAAAAAGTTTTGTTCTAAAAAAACCTCTAAAGCAACATTACGTAAAAACTTTACCTTCAATTAGTAGCATTTGAATAATTTCATTCTGAATTGAATTGTACATGCACCCCTTTTGCCTTTTACTGTGCTACATCATTTACGTGAGCAGGTAGGAAACCTGGCAAAGTCGTGAACCCATGAACCAAGTCAGCCATTTGTGACAGTTTCAGCGCCTGCATGGTGCAGCCAGAAGTTCGCAGCATATTGTCTCCAGTTCAGGTTACGTTGGCATGCTGCTGGTCTCAGTCATGCGTAACTCTTGTGCAAACTTGCCGCAGAAATGAAAAAAACTTCTAAGCATGCATGTTTACTACAAGACAAATTTTCAGGACATAACCTTGTAATGGCACAGTTGAGTTAACACTTACATCTGACACAGAAACCAGAGAGTAGTATTTATCACAGTGGTATTATGCTTAGAAGCTGCAGAGGCACCAACATGAACAAAGTACCAACTGCAACATAATGCTGCTTTAACTTAAGGAATGTGAAAAGTGCACCAAACAGTGATATGAACATAAAGTTGATGTCATCTTTGTTAAAATCATTAACATAAATGAGTGAAAAAGAGGACAGGAACGTTTTTTTATTGTTACTTGCCCCACAACAATGCAGGTGTATCGCATGCTCTTTTTTTTAACGTGTCACGTGATCGGAATGAGTCAGCTCTCGACACATTTTAGGGTGAGTTTTACATGTTTAAGTATATTTACTTTATACAAATCTCTATGAAACAAGGAACAGTCAAGAATACTTTAATCTTATCCTGTTGATCATTTTTTAAATACCATATTTTATAATGTCTCAATGCAGATTTAAGAACATTTTTATCTCAAATTTTGAGAGTTAACGTATTTCTAACAAAGCCAGCAAGGAAACGTGGATTTCTCTTCCGTGTGTGTGTGTGTGTGTGTGTGTGTATGTGGATGAATCGCCCTCTCTGGGTCACTTTTGCTGACGAAATTGTGAGGTTGATCACGGGGTCCCTATAGACTCTGGAAACGGGGATAAAAGCAGCGCGCGCGGTGGCAAGGAGGAGGACCGGTTAGAGTAGAAGGGCCAAACGTCGGTGCTCGGCATGGAGATGTTCGCTAAACTCGTGTTCCCCGTCGTGATCTCCGTGCTGGTCGCTTACAGTCCGACGGAGGCGTGGTACAAGCAGATGGCTGGACCAAGCTACTACTCGGTGGGCAGGGCGTCCGGCTTGCTGTCCGGCATCCGAAGGTCGCCTTACGTTAAAAGAGCCGAACCAGACGCGTCAGACAGCGGAGAGTCTGCGGGCAACAGCGTGTTTTCTCCGCCAAACTTCATCCTGAAGACCATGGTCAGTGCTTAACAATTTTAAATCAGTGAATTGGGATTGGATGAGATCGCCATGATGCATTACGCATGAACGCAAAAGTGTTTTATCGTCCACGTGAATTAGTTTATTTTTTAAAAACCTTATTTGAAGGTTATTTGAATAAAATTTCATACTCTCTGAACTATCGTGAGCTTAATGACCCCAGACTCAAATTTGTTGTATTTTGTTTGATGTGAAAACAAGCAAAAGCTTGTAAAACATGCAAATCTTTTTTTTATATAACAAAAATCCTGTTCTCTTGCATGACAATTAATTGTAAAGAAAACCGGAAATTTAACAGTAATGTCCTGACAAGGCTTATTTTTGCACTGTAGTGCATAGAAATAAAGTATTTAAGTCATTTGCTTAAGTTGCTACAACAGTAAAAGTTTACATTATTACGAGAAAAAGTTGAATATTTAGAGCTAAAATTGAACTGTACAGATTGAAATCAAAGGTGCTCATTGTGCAGCAGATTGGCTCCTGTCACATCTGTATTGTATTCAAGTATTTTTACTACTGTAAGAGAAGCATAGTAACGTATTTGGTGGAGATTATTTTCTACATTATATTCGGTTTAAATTATAGTAGTTCATCTTTATAGACTATCTTATTTTTTGCATGAAAAAATGTCGATCTGCAGTTACTATTAAGTAACTTTTAACAACAGTCTCAAATGTAGTCCAACACACATTGTAGTTAAACCCCTTGAAATGTAGGGGTGTAAAATAAAGTAGAATAAAATGGAAGCACCGGGGTACTTAAACACTGCACTTATGTTCAGTGCTTTAGTACTTAGATGCCATTATGCTTTTAAGATATGACGGGAAAGAAAAAACTATTGATATGAATTTCATATTAAACTGTTAAATTGCGGGAATATTTGTCAGGATATCATAGAGTCTAATTTAAGTGCAAAGAATTTAAAGCGTCTCTTCCTTTAAATACCCTGCAATGTAAAGGCATCATTTGTCTGTTTCTCTCCAAACAGCCTGTTTGTATCAGAGACATTACACCAAACCTGCAGAGCTGTGAACTCTTCCAGGAGCTCAAGGGCTTATTTAAGTGCAAAGCGGACGTCTTCCTCTCTCTGGACTCCTCAGATTGTGCTGGAGACTGAGCAGTGAAGCCGACAGCTTGGCTGGATGATGAAGCCTATTTCATGAGGGTGTAACATTTATAAACTGTAAAACTTCAAGTTTAACACTGCTGTTGCACTAGCTGGAACATATGCTCATTTTCATTCATTATTTCACCAGTTTACTTATTGATTTGATGATGAACTTGTCTTAAAACATGTCACTTTAAAAGAAATGTATTGATGTACATATTTGATTTGAGTTTTCATTAATAAATGAATCATAATGCAGCCACTTGTTAAGTTTGCTTAATGCAAAACAAATTGCAGGTGAGGAATTTTTCAGCTCATCTACAATGAACATAACTAAACCACTTGTTGCTTTTTTTGTATAAAGATGTAACTTGTATAATATATGGTCAATCAATTTTGTTGTGGGTGAATTAGAAACATTAAAAACAAGATTTAAAACCAGGAAGAAATGCAAAATTGGTGCATGTATCAAAAACAGCCAACAGAATAATAGGAAAATGAAATGTGCATATTGAGCATGGTCAGATTTTAATCTAACTGAAGAGAAAATGCTGGAAACTTTTTTTTTTAAGTGGGAGAGATTAAATAAGAGCACTAGATGAGTAAAACATGCTCATAAATAAATATTTTATTTAAAATGTTTAAAAAACTAAGTGCAGCTTAAATAAATACCCTTTTCATACGCAGCTTATCACCTGCTAAAATAAAAACCTTTGCCACATGAAATGATGATTAAAAATATATCCCATTGCTGAATTACCAAAAACGCAATTCACAGATTCTTTTACAGCAGCTGGACAGCTGCTAGGTTTTCATTGATGATCTGATCTATGACCATGTGGAAGACCACCTGTATGTTAACTGTGTCTGTGGCTGTGGTGAAGTGGTGGTACACAGGCTTGTCAGGAGTGCTGTTAAATGAGGAGAACATGGCAGTGATGTGATGGGCTGCAGCATCCACGTCAACATCTGCTCCTGGATGAGGAAAATGAAGAATAATGACGAATCTGGAATCCAACTCATTAAATATTCATAAAACAAGACATGCGGGTGAGAATCTGTACACAAGTTTTTCTTTTCAATTCCCAAGTGCACAAAAACAAGGGTGTTTTGTGTCAGTTGCTTTGAATGAGTCTGAAATATGTATGAACATGATCCGGCCAGAATTAATGGTATACACATACAGAGACGACTGTTTTTGAATACTGTGGGCATGAGGAATTCTGATTACCCAGCAGACAAGAGGAACACGGGGAAACATCCAGCAAAAACATAAAGAGGCTCATGCAAACAATTCCTCCGGGAATTTTAGAGTGAGGAAAATAGCTCTTACACAGAAATAGTAGTAGAAGTCTTTAAAATTTGCAAACTTTGGAGTAGTTGCAATGTTAGTGTGTGAGTTTTCCAGGAACAATAGAGTGGTTTTGTTTATTTTGTTTGTATTAGAGATTGACTAAGTAGAAAAGAATCCAAACATATATCATGCTCAAATTCACACAGAAATTTGACTGCTCTACAAACATACTGCCACCCAAAAATTTGTTAGAGACTAAATATAAATAAATCCACTTCAACTTACCTTTATAACTAGGAAGGTAAAATCTCAAGTGTCTGCCAGAGTGTTGGATCTTCTCCCGGAAAAGGTCACTTTTGTTCATAAGCAGAATCTGTGGGTGAGAGAGACAGAAATAAAAAATTCAAGCAGTGACAATATTCAAAAATAACCTTTCAGCTGATGCCCTTCAGTACTGCTTCACATCTAACACCTCAGTTTCTGTAGATACACAAACTATCAAGTGCTTCATCCATGTGAGGTTCAATACAGTTTTCTCCTAAAAAATCATCACTTGCTGTTTAACATTTACAAAGTTACAACATCCTGTTTCTCAAAAATTATATTTTTAAGCTTGAAAGAATAAAGTGGCAACATTAGCCTCATGAATAAATGTCATCTCTCTCCCGTTGTATATAAACACTGTAAGCACTGTAATGTAGTGTGAACATTATGTATCTATCAAGCTCTTAAGCACTCAGCTGAAACTGCACATCTCCAGAGCAAAAGAGAGATGTGTATCAGACTGGTCCAAAAACACACATTTCTGTAGTAACTTACTGATTATGGTGTGTTTGGTCTTTAAGAGTGTAAATATTTTCCAGTAGCTTTGCCTTGAATGCACCATTATGACCATCATCTCTTAAAATTCAAAACCCGGTTTGCATATTATAACAAGGCATCTCCAATCTATGTATACACCCACCATTTGCTATAGAATCTCATCATTGTGCTACTAGAGAGAATGACTGACTGCCCTATATTTAAACCACAAAGAACCTTAAAAAAAAAAAAGAAAAGGAAAGATGCATGAGAAAGTGGCTGCAAGATAATCCTCACCACTAAATGCCTGGAGTTAATCAAGTGCAGATATAAAAGCTACTGAACGTCAGAGTGAGTCATTCATGTTCATATAAATATCCACACAAACTCACAGTATGGAGAAAATCAAACTAATCACACTGAGTGTTAAACAGTGCTTGCAAACAGCAACAGAAGTCACCTGCCCTACATTTCAGTTAGACTCTGCGTGCTAATTATGTTTGTCAGACGCAATCATAGCTACTTTGAGTCCCGTCTGCTCGGCATGAATGTAATCAAAAAAGCCACTCAGTGTTTAAGTCAGCCCCTCACCTCACACACTTAGATGAGACATGGCTGACAGTATGTGCAAAACACAGAGGTGAAACTGCAAAGTGATACCTTCTGCTATTCTAAGCACATTTATATTCATCTTTAAGAAAGCCATTTAAAAGAGGTGCAAATGAACTCACCAGCGAGGTGTTCATGAATACTGTGTTGGTGCAGACGGACTGAAAAAGTTCAAGACTCTCCTGCAGACGATTCTAATGAGACAAAATATTAAAAAAGGAAAGAAGGGAGAGGCTTGGGAAAAGTATTTTGCACTAAATTTAGCCGAGTAGAGAAAATTAATGGCTTATATTTGATATATGTTTTTTAAAACATACTTTTGAAGGATGCTCCGTTGGGGTCATATCATAGCTGCTGAGGGCCACAACAAACAACACAGCCTGAATGCAGTCAAAGCAGCTGAGCCACTTCCTCCTCTCACTCCGCTGGCCTCCGACATCATACAACCTGTCAATAAGCAGAACAAAATCCCTTTATGCTTTTGTTGCTTGCGACTTCTTGCGAAAGAAAGAGAGATATATTTTCCATGGGTTTCTAGCTTGTTTTCGAGCTTTAATCAAAAACTGACACGATACAATGTTCTTCCACTGCAGAGCTCATGTGCACCTAACTCCAGGAATTTTGTTGTCATTACCTAAAAGTAAGAATTGTTGTGTTTTCATTTTTGTAGAATCATCCCTTTATATCTACAGAAGGAGCAGGCCATCTTCCGCTGTGCCTGTAATCTTGCACTGCCATGTTTCTACAGTAGCGCAGAACAGACAAACCAGACATGGTTTCGAGGAGGGTCCTTTACATTTTTAGTGAGTTTCACAGCGGTTGGAGGTCCTTGTGCATGTTGGGAAAGAGAGAGTGATCGGAGGGATTTTTAAGCAGTTGCAATCTGCAGTTTTACTGCTATCAGCCACTAAATATTACATTCTGGACTTTTTACTTTCAGTAAAAGTATTGTAAGCAAGTTCATTCCAAATTTTATCTCTCATAAAAAGCTTTGCTGATGCCACCAGTCTCCGCAAAAGTTACTGCAACAGTTAAGGTCTTTTTGTTCAGCTAGATAGAGAGATAAACTGTCTTATTTGTAAGCAACAGGGCTGTATTAGGAAATAGAATTCCACTGAAACGTTCAACCCCATTTAAACTGTTGGGAAAAGCTTTCCAACATATGATCCGGTGCTAAGAAGAAGCTCAAGGGTCTTGGTGACACAGGTAATGAGTTCCCATTTGGGCCAGACAGTCTGCAGGTGCATGATTGCAGTACTCATGTCAGAGGCAATTAAGCGATTATCCCCTGGGTCAAGAGTCAGTTTTAAAAAGCTGGGGGACAATAAGCATTAACTGTGGCGTTTGACAGCAGCAGCTTCTGTCCTGCAGAAAAGAAAATCACTCATGACAGCAAGAGGGCTTTTATGTTGTTTAAAAGTCCGTCGAACAGCAGGACCAGAACTGTAATTGGATACAAGATTTGAAGAAAATTGTGTTTTTGAATTAGTGGAATTAGCACAATAAATGAGACTGACTCCATCTGAGGAAGTTTTTGTCATGAACATCAGAATCATATTAGTTTTTATGTTTTTTGGAAAATATTAAAGTCTTTCAATTTGTGTATTATATTACACACATTACAACCTTGAACCACCCTCAAACTTTCTTAGAATTCAAAACAAAACAAACAAAAAAATTGCATCAATCAAGTCCTGTTTTTTCGCATGCAATCCTGAAATATCCATTGTTGGTTTATAAATGTTAAGAACTGTATTCATCTGTTTCTTCAAACTACCTGTTTATACAATGACAGGTGTTGATGTGTTGAATATTTTCCAGTTTCATCTTCATGAAAACAGCATAGTTTAATGAAACCTGATAAACTCATATAGTTCCTCTGGTGAAAGATAAAATTTTTTGTTGCTAAAATTTCTCAGAAAAGGCCATAAAATTGTCAAATTCTTCAATATTTCATGAAGTGAGGTATGTTGATGCCTTTCCTAGCCTGAAGAAGCCACGGTATATACAATATTCATGAAGTCCTGGTCTGTATAAATTCTGTTTCTTATAATGACCCAAACACTGAATGCAGTCATAGCACATGGACAAGGTGCAGGGAGCAGCATGAATATTTGGTTACACTGAAAATCGAAGTTCACAAGGGGAAAGGAGGGTGCACGGCAATGTTTCACTTCCTCCACATTAGTGTTATATTCCTGGAGTAACCAGGGTGAGTGGAGTCATCAATATTTCATGTCTGAGTCATTGCCAGGCGGCTGCTTCCTTTAGCTCAGAGGAGTTCAGCCTTCATCGGGGACACATTAAGTGTCGGTGGGGAGCCTCCAGAGGCTCAACCAGCTACTCTCTGAGAAAGCAGCATGTTAAAGTGTGTGTAACAACTTCATGAGCAGCAACACTGAAGGAATATGAACCAACATTTTGTTATTTATTGTTGATTAATTCTAAACCCTCTTGGTCACTGCCACTTTCAACCAAGAGTTGACTGAGGGGTTGCAGAGTCAACTGAGAGCCGTATGATGTGCCTGTAGGCAATCCAAACATTTAGGCAGGCATTTCTCAGTGGCCGAATGTCTCCTGGAACAGAAACTACTCAGCCTGCCCATTCTTCTCATTTCTTTTTCCATTTGACACAAAAAAGGACATTAATGCAGGAAAATCATTATTAAAAAAGCTTAAAAAACTATGCCTGGTGAAAATGTTGAAGTCCTCCTATGTTAAATAAATGTTGTGTGTTTTTTACCAAGCAAACTAATCACCAATATTTCTAAATGTCATCATCATGCATAGGACATACATGTGCATCTTTGTGCACATGCCACAAGCAAAGTAAAACGTCATCAACACGTCACTCTACTGTACAACTAATCGTCAAAAACTTTTAAAAACAAGGCACATGTCTGCTCAACAGCCTTTTTAAGGTCTGTATCTGCACACATTAAACAGCATCTCTTTATGTTTCTGCAGGTATATCATAAGATGTATTTATTAAACTTGCAATACACCTTCAGGTTAAATTGCGTTAAACTGTGTAGATGTATGATGTAGACATTGTACATTGTACATGTATACATTCAGACAGATGTATCTATTTATATTGCAGTGAGCGTATAGCGTGCAGTGATATCTGATTGTGTTAAATGTTCTTTAATACAGTTTATGATTGAGCTTCCTTCATTACAATAGGTAACATTTTTCAAGGAAATATGACACTTCACTGGGCCGCAGCAGCTCAACTGTTCATGTAAATGTAGATGAAAACAGCTAATTTGTCCCTTGAAAGTGAAGGAAGGTGAAATATTCTTTCATATCAACTGTACATATCCATAAATTCAATTGTCCCTTTGACAATAAGTGTATAATGCGATTCTCAAGTAGCTTTCAATGAGCCAAATGTGAATTATCAAAGCCTTTTCTTTTATGAACTCAATATACAGCATTATGTTGGTATAAATATATCCGTGCATGGTCCTGGATCATGTTGCAAGATAATAAATCTTACCGGAAGATCATTTCATTATGTTGAAACTGCGTCTCAACGATTCCACAGGTCCTCACTCTGACTCTCAGAACATCGGTCTCGGTGGGAACGTATTTGGGAGCTATGATTCGATTCATGTTCTCAAAGAAACTGGAGAGGCAACAGAAAGATGACAGCAACATTTCATTAAGTCAGTTGAGGACAAACAGTTGTATTTTTTACTTTTGGCAGCTTTAGTTCTTATAGAGACAGAAAAATGATATGACTTTTTTTTTTTTTTACTTGGTTTTTAAGGCTACATAATAAGAATATTTTGTGTTTTAAATGCAAGTAAAACTTAATTTCACACTGGTTATCGCTAAGAAATAATATTTTTACCCAGTTGCCATTTTTGTAGGTTCAGAGCTAAAACTTATTCATTCTAACATGTATTGAATCATTTTAAAAAAACAAACAAGCATTTTCATGTATTTCTACCTGCTGAGGTCCATCTCTCAATAGCAGTGCCTACGAGTTAAACAAACTGGTGTTGATTAAAGTGGATTTCTAACAACACAGAGCTTTTATCTATGGTTAACTTCCTGTAACTGCAAATTTCTTTATAGCAACATTAACAGTTCAGCTCATGCCAGAGTTGATGTCTCAGAAGTCATTTTACACGTTGAGTTGGCTTCAGGTCCCAAGGAAGTCGAGTGTGTCACGACTCAAGTCAAATCCAATATTCCTTCCAGGAAAAATCAATGTCAAGTCCAGCAGAGTGAGAAGAGGTAAGGAGAGCGAGTTGAGTTTCATATCATCCTGCAGATTAAACCTTATTGAGTTCCGATAATGAAGCTGTCACATCTTCATCTTTCTCAGTCTGGCGTACGTTTAAACCTGACAGACCTGCTTCCTGCTGCCTTAGAGATAAGAACCTGTACTCAGTCAGTTTATTCAAATTACATCTATGAGATTAAACTTAGTGGGGGAAAAAAAAAAATCAAAATTCACCCTTATTTTATAGACAATACACAATGGTCAACAATTATTGTGTTTTTTTGTAAGTGATGCACCAACAGTTTAGCAGCAGCTACATCACAGGTTTGTTAACAAGAATTTAACATCGTCAGGCTGATTTTTACAAAACAGTAATCACCGTTCACATTAAACTAAGAGTGCAAAACAATAAGCCATTTGGCAAAATGTATTCCACACTTCAGTCAATGAGCCACACTTCAGCTGATGATGCAACACACACTCAACAAATGATCTATGCAGAGTGCTGTTTTGTTTTTTTTTCTCTTGATGTACAAATAAAAGGGCACAGTTGCTGTAGGACTGCGAGTGGAAAAACCAGCTCTACCCACATCAAGCTAAAACAAGCCACAAAAAGATGTCAGGGGGAGAAAAAAAACATTCTGGCTGTATTTCATTCACTTTTATGAAACATGAAAATACTCTGCAGTGACATGTATTGTGGTGAAATACATTTAAATCAAAACTTTAAGTTAAAAACTGATGCTACAGACTCAAACCCTTTACCATAACAACCCACAACTTACTGCCTCACACATATAATGCTGTTTGACACATTACACAAACTGGGGTTTTAAATCATGTCTGTTTCATCTGTTCCACCTTAACACCCACCTTCCTGGATATCTGAAAACAGTGCTTCTCAATTTGTCCCAATTGCGCCTCCAATTTCACAAATGTCACAGGAATCATTTCCTGAAGTTGAGTTATTCCTAGCCTTGTTTTCTGTAGCTCTATTGATAAGATGTGACGACACACTTTCTACCGGGCAATTTCCCCTCACATTTTGGCCGTCAGTCATAATTGGGCAGTGTTTTAAAGCGTTATCAGTTAAGGTCATTTTACTCACTAGAGTGCAGAGTCATTCAGCTCAAACTCGAAACCTCTGGCCGCAGCTGCTCGCACGCCTTGGTCACACCAGAGCGCACAGAAAGCATGAGCCACAAAGGGAAGCAGCTCCTCGTCGTCACCCAGACACTGACTGCAGGACAGGATGGAGCGGGCGTGCATCTACAGCACATGCAAGAAAACAGCAGCGGTACAGATCAACATGTCTAGCTACACATAGATGTCTTTTCAAAGTAAACATGAGGTTTTTTTCAAGTAATGCACTGCAGGTTGTGCTGGATGGTACAGCTCAATCAATATGTTGTGCTTTGCAACATCAGAAACACCAGTTCAGTGGTAGAGGAAGAACCGAGATTCTTACATAGGTCTTACATTGAAAATGTTTAAGTAAAATAAAAAAATATGCAAGTTTAATCAGAAAAGGAGTTTTTAAATTATTAAAAGGTAAAAAGTACTCAGTGAAGTAAAATGACACCCATGGCTGTTTCACAATTTTAAATTATAAGTACTCGTGCCTTGAAGTAAAGGCAAAGTTGTACTGTTGTAGTTGGTTAAGATAGAGCTTAAGTTTAATTATTTTACAGAGGACTACGACTAAAGATTGTTTTTATTTTGGATTGATCTGTTGATCAGTTTTAGCATTATTCAATCAATTGACTGGTTGTAAAACTTTAAAAAAAACAAACTAGTTACAATTATTCCAGGTTCATCGTGCTACTTTCACGTTTGTTTTATCCAACCAAGTCTGAAAACTATTTTTTGGAAACGTTTTTTTAAAAAGCGGCTAATCCTCCTTTTTTAAGCTTAAACTATTAAATGTGTTTCCATAAAAAATGATTAAAAAATAATCAGAAAGTGGCAGAGAGAAGAGAGACTCAAGTACAGTATTAACTATCTTAAATTGTTCTTAAGAACAATACCCTAGTAAACATACTTAGTTTCATTCCCACACTGCACCAGTCTCTACTGTTGTTGAAGACTGACATCTAGTGTAACAAAGAGGGACTGCAATGTAAATTGGACAACCATAAAAAACTTAACTGATTAAAATGTGTCTCTCTTCATCATCATCTCTCCTCACCTTGTTCTTCTTGTTAGCGAGGTTGATCCTCAGCACCCCCATTCCTTGAAGAACAACCTTCATAGATGTCAGCAGGTTGTCCAGTACTGCAGGCTGTGGATGTAATGACAGACAGTGTCATTTAACTGATATAAGGTAGCACATAACATTAGATAGCTTGAGTATCTATAAGGAAAAAACATCCTCCATTTATTTTACAGCTGCAACCCACACCTTAAAACTGATGAGCTCCTGTTTGGAGAAGCCATGACTGTGGATGATTTTAGCCTGTTTGATCAGGGTGCTCTTTCCACTCTCTGCAGCTCCTGAGAAATTATTAAAAAATGCCAAGACTTAAGTGAAACGTGACAGAAGGCATTTTCATCACTGTCATTAATTTAACTAACCAAGCAGGAGGATTTTCACCACGTTCATCTCAGTCCTGGCATGTTCACAAAGGTCTTGCTCTATTTTGGAGCTCTGGAGTTTGGCCTTTTTACCCTCCTCTGTGACGTCCTGGTGAAGGCACATTCCCATGCAGATCTAAGGAGGAATGCACAGTTTTCACATGCATAGTGAATGCTCTGGGTTTACAGAAAAGAACTGACTGCAAACATAATGAATCTTTTCTCTAGATGGCTAATAATAAGTGAATATTAAATACAAACTTCAAGGAAAAAAAGCTATGAAATGCTTTAAACTTAAAAACTAAGTGAAAACACATTTGCTGAGGAAATTTCTTTTAAATTCTAACAGACAAGTACAACATTTAAATATATAATATAAGTGTAATTATAACTTGTCAACAGGAAAGTCGTTTTAATAGTAAAAACAAAGTTTTGTTAAAATTTGTGAAAAATGTGACCTCCATCAAATGACTTGCAAAAAAACCCGTCAAAAACACCTGAAAATGTTAAGTCGTTTTTTCGTTGTTATTGTTGTGTTTAATTTAACTGACTGAACAGCAACCAGAACGATAAATTCATATAGGTTTTAAAAGAAAACAGAGAATATCTCTCACGAGTGGCATAAAATAATGAAAAATCACCTCTCATATATATATATGTTTTTATGGTGTTAACAGAGAAAAAATATCCTCTTTTTAAATGCGTTACCTGCAGTGGGCCTGGCAGTACATTCAGACAACAAAACATTTCTGTTTTTGCTCCACGCGCCGCTGTCGTCTCATTCACAGCGTTAGCTAACAGTGTTAGCAACAAACCGCAGGGCTCATTTATTCAATTAGGCGCACGTGTGCTGCTTTGTGGGACAACAAGTTAAAAACCGCGAGCTTGGTGACGTCTATATTAGTAGACTTACGGTACTCGTTAAGTTAAATTAAGACAAAAACTGTTGCACTTGTATTTTTCTCATGGTGGAAATATGTAATAAAAGTATCATTTATGCTCAGCTGCTCATCATGAATGGTTTTAAGGGAGCTTACATGTTCTTTACCTGTATTATCGCGGAACATGTTCATGCTTTTTCAATCGTCGTTCCCCATTTCAATTAAAAATCAGATCTCCTCCCCTCATGATGTTCAGTACATCAAGCTTCTAGGAATAAATAAAAAAGAAAAAGACAACATAACCTGGCAGAAATTCCTACAAATGATGTGAACCCGCAACGTCTAAGAAATGCCATATCACTGTTGCAAAAACAAA
Organism: Acanthurus leucopareius; assembly: GCA_029814765.1. Taxonomy (NCBI): domain Eukaryota; kingdom Metazoa; phylum Chordata; class Actinopteri; order Acanthuriformes; family Acanthuridae; genus Acanthurus; species Acanthurus leucopareius. The sequence goes on along the minus strand of JAQMCX010000021.1, from coordinate 9,971,005 downwards.
CACACAAACAAAACGCACTACTACCGTCATGCATCACAACCTAACGACCAAGGTGTGTAAATCTCATTATTCAACTAAAGCTTACAGTAACCTGTTTTAATACAAAGTTGAGGTAGCCTACCTGTACTTCTACTTTACGTTACGTTATACTCTACATTTTGGAGGCAAATATTATACTTTTTATCCTATTTTATTTATTGACAGTTTTAGTCACTTTGCTTATATAGATTATGAACATAGAATGTTTATCAACTAATCAATTGTTATAATACTTTTGTAAAATTTTGTTTTAATAAAGTATTGTCTAGTTGTAATTTTTCCACTTTTAATAAATAGTTAACAAAAAAATCTCAGAACTTCTCGCACCACTGTTTGATACAAAGCAAAGTGGTCGAAAATTCATGATTTCTTACTGAACTCTTTAAACATCCTATAAAGAATCAAACAACTTGCTTCCTATATAGGGTGGACATCAATCTGCTGCTAAAATAATCTACACTTGGCCTAAACTGTGTGTAACTCAATTGCAAAATGTAGATAATTTTCCAGATCAGAGGTCATTACTGTGTTTTAAATACAATGTGACTCAGCTGACATCTTAGTTACCTTCGCATTACAAACACAGAACGCATTACGATCCTTTTATACCCAAACATTTTGTTTTGGCAAAAAGATGACAAATAGCCTTTCAGATTAAAATGTTGTTATTATCAGCAATACTATACTGTAGTCCAGTCCATTTCTACAGTGTTTTTGTTTTGTTTGTTTTTTTTAACTGGGACTGGTCAATAACATAGATAATAGCCTTCATTGAATGCATTCCAACTTGACATACAGACATCATAATGCTTTTTAAAACAATATGAAACCATCTATACAGTAGTTAATGGAGAGGAGGTGAGTAAAATATACATCTACAAAAAAATATATTGTTTAATTGCATTTGAAAGTGACAGAGGTTAAACTGTTCAGGGTTTAATGACAGTTAAGAGATCTGTTTCATGATCAAGTCAGTAACGCTGAACATCTGTCATACTCCTCTATTATAGTAAGAAAATTAATGGTTAAAAGCAGTCTGTTAAAACTCTGTAGTGATCTCTATGTTAGGATAAATCAAAGCGATGGTTTACAAAAAAAAAAAAAAAGAAAATTGCACTCATAAGCCCAGATGTGCAGGTTTTGCCTGATAGCAGACAGAATCGTCAACTAGTTTCACTCTGTAGAATCCGTCAGATGAGCTCGCTGGAGTGGGCGGATTCAAAGGTCTGGACCAAAGCAAGTGCAGGTCTCAACAGTGTGTATTCTTGAGTTGAAACTTGCTCTACCAAAAAAAAAAAAAATAGGTGATTTCTGAGCAGTCAGTGCCATCTGATAAAAGAAAGGTCTGATATGTACATGAGGTCCCGCATGAGTCCATCAACACCTTCTCACGTCCAAACGGCCCAAGTCAGATGCAGAAAAGTGGGAGGTTTTTTAAGTGGTTTTAGCATCATCCAGGGAGACTGTCATCACTTTATAATACATACATACAGTACGTACAGTATATACAGAGATAGATCAGTTGTGGGGCATATGCACAGTGCTGCAAGGAAAGCAGCATCAACCCCCTTGAAATGACAAATGAATACACTTCCTTATTACAGTTCAGTGCCTCATCAACACTTGCCCTTAATATATTCAAATCTTAGGACACTCAAACATTAGATTTTTTGTTTTTCTTTAAAATCAAAACAATAGAAGTACCTCAAGAATTCAAAATAAAGACATACAGTAGACATTTTAAGATGTGGTGATATATTTCTTTCTATTGCATCTCTCTTAACTCAACAGTTAAGACTTCTGTACGGATGTCTGGTGACCAACATGAACATGTAGTTGCATATGCAGAATATAGTAATACACAGAAGACACACACACACACACACACGCACAAACACACGCGCACGCACACACACACACACACACACACACTCTCTATACCTGATGATCCCACAGCAGACTAGGCTGCTGTGGCTGCTGTAAGGACTGCTGTTATTAGCCAGGATTGTGTGTGAAGGGTGTCACAGGACATATAAAAGGGTTTATTTGTTTACTGTACATGAGTTTCGATTAATTGAGCTTGTCAGTGTTATGTTGATGCTTAGTCGATGGTGCTTGTTTGGGGCCTCTCTACAGCACAGCCTGGGCTCTTTCTTTAGTCTTCTCCTCCTCTTGTCGCTTCATGGCCTGAATCACAGCAATCTCTTTGGCCTCTTTCTTCTGGTTCCTTGCCTCAAATAGCAACCTGAATCAAACGAACAAAAACATACGGTGAGCCCATATTGTACGATGCTTATTACAGCAGTAAGCTGTAACTATGCCCTACTTAATGTACCTTGGAAAAAACACTGTTTTGCTAGGTGGATATAGAATAATTTTTTGCTACGTCTGCCCACGACTCTTTTATATTTTTCTTGTGGTGACAGAACCTTTGCCCCCTTTTTTTTCACCTGTTTTTGATTATTCTCTGCACAATGGCATCTGTAGTCAGGCTGTTCCCACTGTCAACAGTACGCAGGATTCTTTTCCTCCTTGGCTCCTGAATATGAATAAAACATGACCACATGAGTGTGATTTATCATCTCTGTGGATAACAGCATTTCATGCATGTGGAGAGTGTTAAGAGTTTTACAGCATAAGGGTCCGATCCATCCTTGTCAGGGTATATTTCTGTCTTTCCATGGCATACAAGATCCACCTGTGGATAAAAAGATGTGCTATTTTATTCATTTGTAATAGAAGGAAATAATATTATCCAGGGTTGAGAGATAACTGTGCTGCCTGTGCTTACCTTGAAATGATCCAGTAAATCTTTTGTGACTGCAAAGGGAGCACCAATCACCACTTCTGACACATACTGTGAAAAAAAGCATGCAAGAAAATCTAATCAGTGAGCAGCAAACTGCAGATAAAAAAAGATATACATGAAATGCACCATGCTGATGGTGAAAGATCAGGAAGAACCTACCCGACAAGCCAGGACGCTAAGCGTTCTCTCATGGACATTCATAATGGGATAGTTTTTCCCTTTGTAACGATTCACCTCCTGAAACATATGTTAAAAGAAGAAATATATAATATACCCTTCATTTGGGGAGGCAGAGAATGTCGCACATGGATGCAAAAGTTCTCAAAGGAGATTTACCTGATCAAAGTGCAACCCCACTATGATGTATGGCTTTTCTGCGAGCTTATGCACTGCTTCCAGGAAGTCCACATGGCCAATGTCTTACAAGAGACCAGTCAAGAAAAACTGACTAAAAAAGTGACAAAAACTTCTCAGTAAAAATTAATTTTATGTGCTTTTTGGTTAACCTTTTTTTTGGTTTTGTAAAGTTATAAAAGGATACGGAAGAGGTCAAAGGCTCCCGCCACATAGATGATAGTGTCCCCGGGTTGAGGCTCCTGTCCTGAAGCAAACTGGATGATTTTCTGTGAAGTCTGCAGGAACTGAGACACCCCTGTCCAGGGACTACGGCCCTTCTGTTCATGTGACCCCCGTAACCCCAGAAACAGGCACAATGAGCACAGAGTGATGGTGTAGAAACAAAACAGAAGCACTCCAGTTTACAGTATTATCACTAAGCGCTGCATCATCGCCACCTGGTGGTATGAATGGTAATGCCAGTTGGCATTAACCAAAGCTGTCTCACAAAGCCCCAGCACATGTATTCAACCATTGCCAAATTCACAGCATTACTCCTCCAGTCTCAAATGAAGCCCTCTGCTGCTTTCACACTATTTAAATACCCCAGCATGTTAACTCAGAGTTCCTTTTCCATCCAGGAACAGAAGTGGGATTCACTGTTTCCTGGCTCAGCCTGCATCTTGATTATAAAGTGGGTCCACAGTAAAGACTTTAATAATGGTTGACATCTGTCCCACATTGCAACTTTGCAACTACTTGAATGACAAAAAAGTCAAGGAAGAGGAAGCTTAATTTTTTTTTAAGCATATGCAGATTATGAGGATTTTATACTGACAAGGTGGAGACTAAAGCATCAAATGCTCAAGAAATGTGTTTGGTACCTACCTTTCCAAAGTTGTCTGTGTGCTGCTGATAGTCTGAACTATCCTAAAGAGAGAGGAGAGGATTGAATCAGGGCTTGTACTGCACACTGGAGGCATACAGAGAGAACAAGGCTGTACTCACAATGTTGCTGTGGTGTGCTTTGGTCATGAGAAGCATCCTGCCAACCAGATCCGTGGTCGAAACTCCCTGGGTTCTCTTGCACTCCCTGTAACAGCACAATTCACAATGTAACAGCTGAAGAAACACACACACAATCCTGCAACACTGATGTTATTATCCTGTGCATGTTTCAAAAGCAAACTCACCTGTATCGCCCTGAATTCTTCACCTCTTCATACGTGTCTTTCCCGTCCACTGTTAGTGTTATATCATCTGGAACAAATGGTAAATGGACTGCGTTTATATACTGCTTTTCTAGGCTTTGACCACACTTTGACCGATAAGTGGATGACCCGTTTACCTACTGAGCTACATGAAGATAGAGCAGTTCCATGCTTAACAACTAATAACAGATCCAGAATCAGTGATCTAATATGATACTTAAACCTTTTCAAAGGACAAAAGGTAGTGTAAAACTGTACCTCCATGCACACAGAAGTCACAGTTGTACTTGTCGAGTGTCCCGAGGGTGGTGACGTAAGGCGCTCCTTCCACCACCTCATCCACCCATTTGATGGCCCGCACCATCTTGTATCTTTCTTCCTGAGTGAAGACTGGCGGACCCTTGTGCTTTGCAATCTCACCTTAAAAACAAAAACATGTGCATTCGAGTGATGCTTCTGGCACACATGAAAAAATGTAAACTGGGATTAAAAGAACAGTATCAGAGATGTTTGTATGTTATTTGCATATTTTAACTAAGCAGCTTAAGAGTAACTGAGTGCAGCATTGCCTTCGTCATTGAGATACTTCTCTATCAGGGAAGAGGGAGGGGTTGGTGATATCTGTGCTGGCCTTGACTATGCAGTCATTATGGGATATCGTAAACCTAATCAAAATGTCCCGCTGTGCCGTATCAGGGAGAAGCACAATCACTGAGTTGCTGCGCTACTATCACAGTAACTCTTCCCAAGTGAGCGAAAACAGCTGATGCCCCGTTAGCAACAAAGGGACCGAGTATATAAAAAGAACATGCCCCCCTTAGGCCCAGCAGGTCAAAGCTGAACCCTGCATAGCGAAAGAACAGGGGAATGAAAAAAATGCATGTTAAGATGAGTTAGACGTTAAAAATTCCAGGTAAAGCAGCCATGAGAGGGTCTCTGTTGATGATGATGATGAACTGCAGCTGTGACAGGGACTATGTTTGGGCCGTGACAATCAATCATTCTTACTGTCTGTGTGTACTCCAACGATGAGGTAATCTCCCATGGCCTTGGCCTGTCGCAGCTGGTTGGAGTGGCCGTAATGGACCATGTCATAGCTAGGAAGGAAAAAATATAAGAACGAATGTGATTAAAGTGACAAGGTTTGATTAAATTAAACCACAGCACAACTCTTCTCCCAGTACATCATTCTGGTGTATAAAGCAAGGTGTAATGGATTAGAGCTGCGTAACATGTTTTTAATCTTGAAGCTCACACTGTTGTCAGAGTTAGACTGAATACAAATATGCAGTCTTCACTGTTCTTGCAGACTTTAAAGGCATGTTCCAGTGAAAGTCTGTTTTATTAAGGGCTGTCCCAACCCCCAATCCATCCAATCAACAAGGGACCTCAAGCAGACTTTCTGCAGACTTCCAGAGAGCTGCTCACAGCACACAGACTTCACCAGACTTTAGTGATTTAATTACCAATGATTCATGCAATGCAGCCATGACGTTTTAGTTTGTTCAACTGATGACCAAAGACAACAAAATTAACCTAAAATGAAAGTATGCAAGTACTTATTATAAATTTCTTCGATCATGTTGACAGGAAATACTATTCAACCACCAACTAACCAAGATACAGAAATATTAATGGCATAGGCTATGGATGTAAACAAAATGCATGTTATTATTGTAGTCTTTGAGGATGTCAGTGTACTACGTAGCTTTGCAGTCTCTTGCTTTTACTTCCAGATGTCTAAGTGTTTGTGAATGCACCAACAAGGTGCTTTTGCAACAGGCAGTAACTTATGTTAAAAAAAACAATAGTGCTAGGACTCTGAAATAAATGAATGAAATGACTTTGCAAGAGCTAAACAGATTTTTTTAGCTTGTGGGCTTAAACTTGCAAATACTTCAGCTGCTATCCTTTAACATTAACATTTTTTTTCTGATATAATTGGCCTCCCATGTTACCCATAGGCCTAACGTGATCTGCCAGATATCTGATCAAAATCTCAACATAAAAAAGTCAACAGTGCCGTGTGTTTCTCCCTCCCTCTTCGCTCCACTCCGGCTATGATACCATCTGCAGATAATTAGATTAGCACAGATTGGAGACTGAGATTGTAACAGGGTAATCTAGCATAGTAATAGAGAACAGATGGGCATTAGCCTTCCATCACTATTACCACTGCCAACAGCTGATATCAGTCTGATCATTTGTCTCTCTGCTCTGTTTGGAACATGATATCGATATCTACAGTGCACAAAAAAAGAGATGAATGTGCTCTGACTGATGAAAGTGACTGCAATCATCACTGATACTGAGTTTTTTTTTTTGGAGTAGCTGCTCATTTTCATTTCCTGAGAATAGCTCCTACAAGCATCAGCAATTTTGTGTCCGCAATTAACTTCTAAATAATAGAAGCATAATGATGCCCAAAGTGAAAGAAAATGCATTAAATTGGCAAAACTGTGTCCTTTCTAGTGCATTATATTACACATCAGCACTCTCAGGAGTCAGGTGTAAAACCAGAGCTATGAATAGCATCTGCAAAAATCAATAAGAAAAGAGATAAACACTTCCAGAACCACAATATGTCCACAGCCACAACAGTAACAGGATCCAATGTTGTTTTCAGCCCGAGGCTATGCTAATGAAAGACAGCATCTGTGCCTCTCTACGGTGTCACCGTACACAGCTTGGCTGAATACAAAAAAACACAACTTTCACTAAACTGTAGTGCTCATGCTTGTGATTCAGCGATAAAAGTGAACCCACAAATAAAAGGTTTGCTGTCGAAGAAGCTGATTAGAAACCTAGAGGTTTCCTACGTGCGGGTCTTGCGCTGTCAATCTGCTGAAATCGGATCCACGTGTGCAGCTCTGAGGCGACAGTGCAAGGCCAGAAGAATTTAGTTAAGGGTGGGAGGGTGTGTGGGGGCATTTGGAGGTGAATGAATAGAGGAGAAAAATCTGAGACCCAGACAGAGTTACATAAGACCGAGAGGCTGCTTATGGGAGGGCGTTATGCTAGCTAGATGCCCATACATACATGTGTTACCGTATTCCTGTTGTATTTTTTAGCAGGGATGGATCACGACAGTATCACGGTGGGATGATGAAATTTTAATTAGCGTAGCCTGTTAGCGGACACCAAAAGAGCACACCTAAGCTTCTCAAGAGCAAAACCAGACATACATCTGTGTACAAACTGAGAGCATGCGATGGGACTCAAGTAAAAAAACAGCACAAAAGTTATAATCTGGACATTTCTGTGAAATTTGAATCGAATACAGTGGCAATACTGTTCGACTGAATTTGTACATATAAACATAGTGCTGATAACTGTTTTTGTTATTGAGCACTCCATGGTTAATTCTCAGCAAACTGATTATCTTCACTAAGGCTTTATATAGCCTGTTTATAGTCTTGCACGGCTACACAACCTCAGCAGATACACAGTGGAAGTGGACTTTACACTCCTCCTTGATGATGCTTCTCTGACAACTGATCTTTAACCCCGTCACCTCTTTTCAGGGTGACAAATAAGAAACAAGAGAAGTCTTTACGCAGAGGAGAAGGGGCCTTGTCAGAGTTGTCTGAACAGATAAAGCGATTGAGCTCTTTCCTTGGAATTTTCCTCTCACGCTGCTGACACCACTGGATGTCAGCAAGAGCGCGGCGGCGTCCAGTAGGGCCTCAGGGGACACAATGTGCTCAGTGACGGGGACTCGCTGCAAGAGCTACAGCAGCCGTAGCAGGTGTGGGCTGGAGGGGTTAGAGGGGTTAATGGCATGAGCTCTGTTGACATTGGCTCTCTTTGCATGCTCACCCCACCGATTAATATTCTGGCATCCCAAATATTCTGCAACATTCCATCAAACCATGGACAGGCAGCCACACCTAAATGTCAGGAATTCTACTAGAGAAAGCCACCATAATCCTGGCCTTCAAGCGCAGAAATTCAAAACATTTATGTCGCCACTGCCTGATGGAGCCAGAATATTCACTGCGGCTAGGTGTTTCCTCCCATATGAGGCATCTTAAAGGGTTCATTCTAGGACTGCAACTTACGATAATTTTCAAAATTAATAGTTTGTGTTCATAAAAAGCTAGTAAACTGAAAAAATGTCTGCTATAATTCAAACAGCTAATGGCGACATCAACATTAACGTGATTGTTCTCTAAAATTGAGTCAAGGAGCACTCATCGCCCCCTGGTGTCTGGATGCAGTGTAGGTCATAAATCACGACCCCTTCATGTGAGCAAACAGAATGCTGGTCAAACTAAAAAGATCAAAGTACACTTGGAATAAATTTTCTCAAAGATGCTTCTGTCTGTTTATGTTCCTCTTATCTTGCAAGTTGCCCGTTTTTGATAGGTTTGGTTTAAATAAATGATTTTGACGCTAAAACAAAGGAATAATAGCATCATGATTGACAGCTGACTCACCCATCTGCTGATCACATGCACAGACTGTGGCTTGAAATGATGTCACTAATGCATAATGGCAGCGCTTTTTTTGTGGATATATAGGCTTCATCTTTGAAAAGTGGGAGTAAATGGCGACGCGTCATCCATCTTTATTTACAGAGGTTGGGGTGACATTTTAAAATAGCTCATTTTATTCAACCAACAGTCTGTTTTTTGTGAAGTATGACAATGAAAAGCATCAAATCGTCAAATCTGAGGAGCTGCAACCAGTGAATATTTGGCATATCTGCTTGATAAATGTCTCAAACATTTAGGCAACTATCAAAATAGTTTGCTATTCATTTTCTGTCAAAGGATTAGTCGATTCATCTTAGCATCTCTGGTCAGTTATCCCCATAGTTTTGAGTTATCGACTGCAGTAGATTCAGCTGCAGGCTCAATACAATGGTGTGAAAACAATGTTTGTTTTCAGCAGGGTCCAGTTTACTTTTGTTAAGCCAAAGACCTCAATGACTGTGTTTTCGTTATCACCCACTTCCAAAATACTTCCAATGTAAACTGTTAACATTGAAGTCTCCAGATAGACTATCTAGAAAGACAGGTTGTCGTTGAGTTTTCCAAATACCTTTTCGTATGGACACCTCTGAAAAGTGCCAAGGTGAGGAGAAACTTTCAAACTAGGCTCGTCCTTAAAAAACTGTTCAGTGTGTTTGGAGTCTTCAAATATGGGCGTCTAATGGAGCCAACAACAAAGTTTGGCTGTTATGATGAGTCATGCTATGAGAGGGAGACATTTTTAATTGATGTGTACACAAGCGATAACTTGCCCTTACCTTCTCTTACCTCTCCTTACTCAACTCTCTTTGTGAGTTCACATTCATCCATCACCTTTGTAATGAGCACAACATGAGCACTGAGCGCAACTAATTATTCTGTATATCATTAAAAGAAACACTTTCTGCAATCTGTGTTTCACTTAAGGAAACACCTTGTTCGTAGAGGTGTCACTAAGGCATCATGAAATTGCAATAGTCTGGGTTTTGGATGTAAACAAAGATCTTTGTGCTTCTTTCTCCCTTCCTTAGGAACAGTGCAATTTATTTTTATCACTGTTGCAATAAATTCACAATGGAAAACACCACTTTATGCTTGTTTGACACAATTAGCACATTTTGTCATCATAACTTAACAGAGAAATGTTAAGAGATATAAAAATCTAAAAAAAATACTAGTTTTATTGATGATTACTGCAGAATTCTGAGACAATATTGATCAAAAAATACTATATTAGAAATTAAAATGGTCACACACACAATCAACAGTGATAAAGTCTCATTTGTTTGTGTCGGATCAACATACATTTGGACATCACTGTTATTGCCAACCAATCATCTTTCTTATAGCATGACCTTCAAAGTCATGTCACAAGGTGTGGATCATGAAGCTTTCTTGTTTTTGTTGAACGATAAAGTTATATTTTATTATTATTACAAGTCAAATTTGAGGGATATCTTTTTGACTTTTATTTTATAATAAGAATATTAAACGAGATGTAAGTGACAAAGTTTAGAGAATTAATTATTGCAAAATGTAGTGCCCACATCCAATGACTTTTGGCAGGATCTTCAAATTTAATACAAAATGTATCATTTAGTCTCTGCCTTGCTAGACAATTTCTTAATTTTAAAAGATTTGTTGACAATGTTGATTAAAAAACGAACATAAAATAAGACAGCGACTCACACATCAAGGCTGAACATACAAAAGCATCACTGCAGATATTCTAGCTACTTTGTTGCCTCTAACTTAAGTGCACTTGCATCAAAACTTAAGGCTTGTCAAAGTTAGGAGGCTTCTTCTACATGACATTGACTCATAATGAACTGCCGCAACAAAGATCGATGTAAATCTGTCCTGATGATGTTATGTAATAGTGTGTCCACTGTCCACTGAGATGGAAAACTGAGACTGGGATGCTTCAATAGCCCCCTAATGTCATGTAAACGTAAAGTCATGTAATAAGTCCTGAAGTTGTTGTGCACCTGAGCAGTATAATATAATGATGAAATATAAGCAACGGGAAATTTAATTTAAAGTTTTGTGTTTATCTCTGGGGTGCTGGAGCAGCCGTCCTGTGAGATCCCAGCAACCTGCAGCAGGCCTGTCCCGACGGTACGGTGGGTGACAGGCTGATGCATGTATGGAATGTGCTCGGAGTGAACGATAAGCAACAATGTAATAGCATCTTCATCACACGATCAGTCATCCAATACTCACCAGCCATCGCACCACACCCGGATTCTTCGCCTCCTCTTCTCGGGACTGCAGGCTGCAGCGCCGGGGGTCGTCCCTGCGTCTTTCCCGGCTGCTGTCTTCACTTGGTGGTGGTGATGTCCGTTCTTGATCATTATCAAAACTGGCGAGTTGATCAATTTTTAAAAAAAGGAATGTGCAACTGTGGCTGCAGAGGGGCTCCCTCTGAAATGAGATGATGAACGGACCGTGTGGGTTAACTGTGTGCCCGCTCGCAGTGCAGGACAGCCGGTTCCTGTGTCAGCAGCAGCGGCGGCGGCAGTAGGAGCAGTGTAGCGTTGGTTCGATGCGCCAACACCTCCTCTGCCGGCGACGCAGCGACGCACGACGCATTTACGTCAAGTCGGCCAAGGACAGCAGATGCGCCTCAAAGGAAGAGAACGACGCTTGTAAAAGTCCACGCAACGTGTTTTTATAGTCACAGATTTTATTTTGAAAAATCCCGACGTGAAGGAGCGCGTATGTTAAGGTGGACTAGACAGAGGTTGAATCGTACGATAAAGTGCACGCAGTTGACATGTTACATAATAGCGGCATTCTCCACTGTCACGTGACAATATCTGCTTTTTGTACAGAAATTACAAGCTATCTGCCAAGGCTCACTTTGGCTCACTTTTGATGACATGCCAGTTTCTGTGCATTATCTTCATATTATCTTCACATACTTGCTGCAAAATGTACCTTTGAAATTACAGCCACGGTGAAGATAAGATGAGGTACATCCTGTTTCTTTCTCTCGAACACATAACACACAACAACAAAATGATAATAAATTAAAATCAAGCGGCAGAGTTTCAGGTTAAATAATTATAGACTGTAAAAGATAATTAAAATATACAGTAGCACTGACTAAAGTTGCATTACATCATCTAAATGTATGCATTCGTTATATATTAATAGGCCTTAACACACATCTATTAAAATATGATTTTACACTTGTGGTGACCGCCGGGATCACAATAAAACCTCACTTACACACTGTCATTAAAATCTGAACCCACAAAGCAGCTCTCTAGCTGCATTAAGTTGCATTTAACTGCAGGCTACTCTGTTACTGTGTAAGGCGTTAATGGAATGTAATTAAGTAACCTACATTTATTCAAGTACTTCAGACAAAACGTACAATTTGAGGTGCTTGAACTTAGAGTGAGTAGGCTATTGCCATTTCATGCCACTTTAGACTTGCCACAATATTTACTACACTACAAAAAATATTGTACTTTTCAAGCATTTTTTATTAAGCTTTGGTTACTTAGCAGATTTAAATTATTTATACAAATAGATTAATAAATAATGGTTACTTTTATAGATTAAGCCACTCAGCAGTATATAAAGTAATTAAAGAGTTTCAACTTTACAAGCTGCCACAATGAAGTAGCGAATAAATGAATGCATAATCAATCACTAGAATAATGTAACAATATCTGAATGTTCATTCTGCATAATGAATGCACTTCATGTGATTCTTTGATGCTAATGCTTTAGTATCTCTACCAAAGTAAGATTTTAAATGCAGGACTTAAATTTGTTATAAAGTATTTGGACACAGTGGAATTAATACCTTTACTTAAGTGAAAGATCTCATCTTCTTCCACCGCTGGTATAAAACGAATGAAACTTGGACAAGAGTAATATTATTTGTATTGATTCAGGCTTGTCAAACCTACAGATAGAAAGCATGTTTGGGGACCATTTCAAATGTCAACGAGTGAAGAGAAACAAATTACTCCACTGTTTCACCCAGGAAAAGACTTGCCCTAACCTTAGCACTGAGGGGAAATCCTTGTGTCAAGACACTATGGCATCATCTCGTGGAAAAACCCTGTTAAATCACACAAAGTCTTTACACACAAACACCAGCAGGGGGAAACCTACACCAAGTGGTGGAAGAGAAAGCTCCAATCCTTTGCTTCAGTAAAAATGCTCATGCCACAAAATATTCCACTACAAGTGCTTTAAAAGTCCTGGAAAAAAGTATGCATGTACCAGACTGGACTGTTCAACATTATAGTAACTTAAGTATTTATTGTGCTGTAAAATGGTCACGGACAGTGTTTTGTTGTTAAATATGATGTTTTTGGATTAATACCACTGATGCATTCAAGTGTATGTTGCAATTTACTGTTGCACGGTTGAACTCATTCTCAGTGCTTTACACATGTCGAGTAGTTAAATGTACGTAAGTGCATTATATTCCATAAGAGCGTCATACGTCTTGCAAAAACCACATATCTCTAAAAATATCTTTGCGTGAGCTCAGAAAAACAGTATTTATTTTCAGCTTTTTTGAAGGATATTTTACAGCGGATACATTATTTTTTTTAAGTTCTCTGTTCAGCTAAAGAAAAAGGGAAATTTTAATCCTTAACTTTATTCAAAATATTTAAATTTGACAAAGGAGACAATTTGTACTAGGCAAAAACAAAATGAAAATTTTGTAATTTGTAAAAGTGTTTATTAATGATAGCTGCTAAATTTAATGAAAATTTGGGTAAAAAGTAAAATGTTTCCCTCTGAAATGCATGGAGTATAAGTATAAAGTAGCACAAAATGGACAACTACAAATACAAGTAGTTCAAATTTATACTTTATTACAGTACTTGGATAAATGTGCATCCTACCACCACCCAGACTTGCATACTTCTGAGCGAGAGGAAGGTAAACAAGCAGTAATATTTAATAAGCTGCTATCTGTAGGCTTGTCTCTCCTCTTTTATCTAGCAGGACTTGCACAGACTCCTTCTTTTTTACTAGAACAGCACTGACTATCTGAAAAACTTTTTTGTTTGATGTGAGGATGAGAGTCAGTGTTGCTCCCTCGTATGCACCATCAAAACAGCTTTACGTGATTAAAAAAAAACTGCTGACATGAACAAGAAGAAACGCACCTCTCGCCTGGTGTAGTATCTCTTAAAAAACACACAGGTCTTCTGCAAGGTGGAGCCCCATGCCAAGCTTTGGCAGTGTAGGACGTGCTAAATGAACGGCCCTGCTGATGGGGATGGCAACATTAATTGTACAGAAAGCTTGTGGTCGGAGAACTGGGGCAGGCACCTGCTGCAGAAGTGGGTGAAGATGAAGAATGCTGTCCTAGATTGCCCACCAACTCACCTTAAACCCAACCTGCCAAATTAATCAAGTTTTCAGAGGCCATCCGGTTTGTCTGGGGCACGCATCCAAGGAGAGAGAGGGAGTCTGTTTTAAGGCACAGGTCACACAGACCTGTAGGAGCCTTCTCTGTTTAAGAGAACAATACCACACTGCAACGATGCAGAGGCACTGGGGTTTAAACTTGCCCTGCAGGATGGAGCGGTAAGATGTAGCCTGTCTTCAGCCATCTGTCTCTTTGTCTCCGCGTGCTCTCTCATGAGATGCGTTTTGAATGTGCTGGGGTTGAAACGCTGCTGAGGAGGGTGATGTTTGATGAGGTGCGCTGAGACAGAGGGGGTTTAGGAGGCCCACAGGGAGCACAGATGACTAACTCACTACTCCTCCTAATCTAGGACAAGCACACCTAGACATCCTTCATGACTCTAATGTTTTACTCGTGTCGGGCCAAAAATATGTCCACTGAGGTTAGCCAAAGTGGGTCGCCTAACAGCTTTTTTTGGATCACAGAAAAAGAAATCGTGCCATCTAAATGATCGCTGTCTTCTCAAACCCACCCTGGACGGCAAAAAAGCCTTCCCCGCCAGTTTATTTTTACAAGTATCAAACTGGGTCAATGACGCCACAGAATATGACAAAACCCATTTTCAACAGGCTTTAAAAGCCTTCAAAGACAGAGCAGGAGTGCTTAAAATTCATTTTTCAAAACATTTTTATTGGTCTTATAGAAAATAAAGTAAGCTGTATCAACAAACATACAATATATACATCAATAACTTAGACACTTCAGAGAATCACGTTTAAATCCACAGTTGTTACTGTATATATGAATACATAGTACTTATCTACAGATTGCAAAAAGTACAATAATTTAATTTATAAATAGTTACAATTAACTATTGTCTGTTTTCATACAAAGTACTGCAATATTTTATTACAACCCATACAGAAAAATAACAAAACAGATTATTAACTTTGTATTACTTGCTTTAGTCAGATTTTTATACCTTTGAAACACAGACCCACTCCATGGAGTAAGAGGAAAAAACCTGCACAGTCAACTGTTTACAAAGCATAATATCATGAAAAAAGCCAATGTCTTGAGAGCTAATAAATTTCAACTGCCGCACAAGTGCTGTTATTAATCCTCTCTAACATGTTGTTTTTAAAAAACAACACAAAAAAAAAACAAGAAGAAAAACAAAAGCCATAAGGAATTAAAAATGAAATCTGCAGAACAAATTACAGTGTTAAGATCAATTTCAAATACACACTCAACACATAATGAGAACAGAAATGCTGTGGGTGATGTTACAGCAAACAACGAGCATTAATGACTGGTGTAGCAGCAGAGGAACCTCAAACGTACAAAACACACGCACGCACGCACGCACGCACGCACGCACGCACGCACGCACGCACGCACTCACGCACTCACGCACTCACGCACACTCACTCACACTCACACACCAAAGAAAATAAAAATATTGCAAGTGGCCCTTGTGACAGAATCTAATGTAGCATCCATTTCACTCAGTGCGCAAACACTTGTATCATCATAGTATGTTTCAGTCATTTACCTAGGTTCAATTTATGGATCCTGTAATTCAGCTAATTTAAGACCAGAAGAAATATGGAATAAGGCTTGAGTGCATGTGTCCCACAGTTCCTTCAAAAACACTTTATACTAGCACAATTTACACATATTAGCTACTTTAAACAAGGGCCAATTGCTTCTTCACTTTAGGGATTCAAAAAATTAAGAGGGCAAAGTAAAAACACCTTTTTTTACAAAAAAACCTACAAAACAGCAATAATTATTAAATAACAGACCATAGTCACTTTGACAATATTGATTACTCTTACATCTACTCTTTCACACCTGTCCACTGAGTTGCATATTAAGGGTCACTTTTTCACAATGGTCATTAATACCTACTGTAGCTACATATTATACACCTGTACGTGTGAGAAAGAGAGACTCGTCATCTCTGGCGGAGATTGAGAGATTGGTCGACGGTGCCGCTCGAACACCTTTTTAAAGACACTTGACACGAAAAAAGATTCACTCCACAAGACTGCCACAGCAATAAGGACGCCAACACCGATACTGGGCTATGTCAAGAGTCAGATATATATTTTCCCACAGTTAACCAGTCAATGTAGAAAGCTAAAGCATGTTGACAAAGTGAGGATAGGATATTTGCGCACAGACAGTAAAACCAGCACCCAGGTCTCTGGCATGGAGCTTTGAGAGCAACTGTAGATTAAACCTCGTTGATGCTATAAGACATTCTGACCAGCAGGAGAGTGCGATCTGGAGGAAGTGCATTCTGTTAATGTCATTACACGACTACTTTCACCTTGAGGTGTAAGACTCCCTCACTGTTATATATTCCTTTTAGAGGACCAGGAGAATGACGTGACACTTGGCACAGATGGAGCGCTGCTGGCAGCTGCTGTTGATTGTAATTCTATGTGGTCGTGCTGTGTCTCTTTCTGAGTGTGGGTTGAAGCCCTTTATGACATGCTTATTGTTTTTTATTATTTTTTTTAAAAAAAAAAAAGGAAAATAAAAATGAACGGAGCTGCCTTCCCTGCATCCCTTCTTGTTATCTAGAAAAAATTGTTCATTTTTTTTTTAGAGTGACCTGTTTTGTCCTGAGCAAAACAAGCAGGAGTTTAGTGCATACAAACCCTACCGCTTTTATTCTGAAAATCTGAAGACCAGTGGATTTATTTTACACAAGTGATGCTGCACCATTTGGCGGTTACCCTTTAAGTTAATTGATGCAATCTTATCGTTGCAATCTTGAGAAACTGCAGTTTCTCAAAAACATTTGGACTATAAAAAAAAAACAAAACATGTCCACAGGTAAACTAAAATTTCTAACTTCACATTTCATTAAGTCTGTCAGAAGCAAAGTTCGAAAGGTTATTAATTTCTATCCCTGCGATCTAATTCAGACCCATTAAGTGGCTGGAATGAATACGATAATGAAATCTTCCTCCCAACAATGAAGTCATTTACTTTCAGGTTACAGAGGACGTATTTAGAGGGCATCTGGCACCAGGTGAAAGCATTATTCAGATTTTGCAATGATAGTATCGCTTTAAGCTTCGGGTTTAAGTCTTTTGTGTTAAAGTTCACTAATGCCATTTCACCCAATTCTGTCTTACATGGCTCAGATGTGGTAAACTCTTAATGACAATATGATTTGTAACTAACACCAAGGAAGCGGAGGATATCACAGATGCCAATACGCACAAAGACAATTGACCTTGTTTACACCACCTAGTTTAGCTCTACAGATTTGTTTTAAATAGCACAGCATTGACATCTATACAGTGAACGACACTGCCAACTTGTCACTTACACATCACATCACGCGCTACCCCACAGTACGCGCCTAGTCACTAGAAAAAAGCTATCAGACTTCAATAGTAAGCCACTTTCGGTACAATTGCAAAAAAGATGTCACAGGATTTTTTTTTTAATGTTTTCTTTATCTGTATTTCTATAAACAATGGAAGGTAATCTACCTAGTAATAAAACCAAGAACTCAACATTAGACAAAGTTTTCTACACCTTAACAATTGAAACAGTAAAGCTTGTGTAAAGATTTTTCTTTTGGAAATATCTGACCGCCCTGTCAACGAGTAATTACAAAAAATGCAATATATATCTTTTAAACAAAACAACTTGAACATATTTTCTCTATGAGCAAAAATGATGTTTCAAAATGTTTGTGGATTTCACTGTCCCCACAAAACACGAGGATATTACTGTTATAACATTCAGGTTTTCAGATATTGTAGAAGAATCTTGTCATATTGGAATGGCACTCAGCTCTGGAACAATATCATTAAGAACGGCTGATCATTTTTAACGTTTCCACTTAACCATAAATATGCAAGAACTCTTTGTATTTTCAGTGCATACATATATTATTGCATCTACTAGTCATATTGATAATGACAAGTTCATTAAAATCTGTCACAGACGCATATACAGAAATGAATGCTTGATTCCGGAGCATTATTTCATGCTTATATGCTTGACAGGCGACCAACAAAATAACAAATTGGACTAATTTACTAGTTTTGGGTTAGTCAGGATGTTCTGAAGACATCTGTAGCATCCACACAAAGACTTTGTGACCGTTTGTTATTCATCCCAATTTCAGTCAGTGCATAATAACAAGCGAGGGGATCCATAGTGACATATGTGCTGGCTCTTTTCTCAGTTAAGGTTCAGGAATTGGTGAAGAGTAACATCTATAATTTATTATTTTCTCAGATGTGAGACTCTACGAATGCCAATTCTTGGGACGGAAAAACTTGGGAGCTCGGTCTTCAGGAAACTCACATACAACATACAGGACTTTTTAAAAATCCACAAGCTATGAACAGTCTGAATTTGATGTCATGTTGTACTTTTACCACCTGATATTGCCTTCTTAAAAATTTATACACAATCTGCTTTTTAAATTAATAGTTTCACTATTGCTAATTTGTTGCCACTCTTGAATAACTGACTGTGACCTTCTAAATTGTACAATTCCATTGCATCACCCTTAAGCACAGAGTGTCTGTTGACAGCGACAGACTGCTGAGTCATACTTCAAGAGTGAATTTGGTGAGGATATTGTTAGTGTTGGTGGCGTGGGCTAAAACTGAGAACTTATACAGGTATTCCTGCGCCATATTACAATGCACTGACTAGATTTTAGTCTTGAAAATCTTCCTCCCACCTATTTCTGCTACTACGACCTAGCCTCCGTTTTGGATTTGACGATGGTGATGACGCTGGTAGCACCTACTTTACCGGGAATGAGGGGCCCTATGACAGAGGCCATAGGTCCCCTGGCCGAGGTGACGGGGCTGCGGGCCACAGTCCTGGCAAAGCTCTGCAGGGCCTCATACTTTGAACGTAGAGCATCAAGCTCCACCTTCATGCTGGCATTCTCTGTGGCCAGCTTGTCAACTTCCTGCTGCAGCTGAGCTTTTTGCTTCTCCAGCTCCTCCTTCTGGGTGACACGCTTTACCCGGCAGCTGGCGGCATAGCCTCGGTTCTTCAGGGTACGCCGCCGCTGCTTCAACTGAAGTATCTCCTCCTTTGTCAGGCCTCGTAGATGCTGGTTCAGCTCACGCACTGACATGGTCACCAGCTCATCGTCTGTCAGGCTGGTGCCATTTTCTCCTGGCTCCCGCTTCACCTGTGGTTGGAAATTAGTTAGCGTTGGTTTTTACACATGCATTTAACACTGGCTTAAAAAATACCTGACACTTTGTGTCTTAAATTCTAATTTACCTTCAAGGCCTTGTTTCCCTTGTTTGTGGTAGTCATGCCACAAGAGCCTTGTCCACCTGTTCTGCTGGTTGGTCTGTGGGTCAGAAAAGTCACTGTCAGTATACTAAGCAATTTACCTAGGAAAAAAAAAACGAAGAGAAGGAACATTTCTGTGAAATACACAAAGAGGCATTTTCTGTAAAAGAAGCCACAGCATGAGTAAGTCCTTTAAATACACAAGGCACAAAGTGGGTCAAGGACTAAACACTTCCTTGTAGGTGATGCCAAGTCTGTTCAGTGAGAGGTACCTGAACTATTATCGCAGCTGTCACTATGAACAAATAACTTGATGGTATGCCCCCCCCTCCTCCAACACCGGCCTCTCACTTGAATCCTGCACTGCATTCAAATAGCAGTGTGGCGAGTCACAATTAAAATTGCAGTCAGTTAGTTGGCAGCAATTCACAATGATTTCTTGGAGAACAAAACTTAAGTTACTTTTGTTAAGTGCAGTCTCTCAGAACAGAAACGTCAGAGGACGTGGATGGACTAAAATAAAAAAACCCTTTGCCCTCTCTAATGAACAAACAACCTCACTAAAATACATTAACAGGGTGGACAGGGATCAGATTTCTGTCCACTGTATGAACTATCCAGTCTAGACAGTCATACCTGTCTAGTTTTGGCTAGTGTGTGAATCAATATAGAGGAATATGTTGTAATTACTGCAGAGTCTCAGTCACCATACCGAATAACAGGGCTGTACTGCAGTTTATTCTGTCCTGTCAGTATCGAGGAAACACCAAGAGAAGCTGTGCAGGCAAGAAATCTAATCGACTGGTGTTGAGACAGTGAGAAGGTAGGGTGCCTTCCACTGTATGAGCTCTGTCTCAGGGTAAATACGCACACACTTAGACACACACGTGTGGCTTTGGTGCTTTACACTACACTCGCTAAATGCTGTGTCAGCGACACAGGCACCCACCACAGTCGAGCCCAGCCAGCACATTGCCTCTGTAAGCTGATTTACACAGCCCAGCAGAGTGTATTTTTGTCGAGCACACAAACAAATGCATGTGGGCTCCAATAACTTTTTAGCATCAAAGAGAAAACGAAAGATACCCCCCAATCCCCCCAGAAACAATCCTAAAATGACCCACAGTCAAATGTGTGAGCGTGTTTGAAGCCTACATGCCCACTTAGCTTGGGGCAGCTATAGCTCAGGAGCTAGAGCAGGTAGTCTGTGGTTCGCTTCCCAGCTCCTCTGGTCCGCATGTCTGCAAGTGTCCTTGGTCAAGACATTGAACCCCAAATTGCTTTGGATGGCTCTCCTATCGGTTTTTAAATGTGTGTGTATGAGTTCCTTGCTGTTGGCACTTTGTAAAGAAGCCACATGCCAGTAATGTGTGAATGTATGTGTGGATGGTGCTGACTTGTGTGTAAAGCTCTTTAAGCAGTTGAAACAGTAGAAAAGTGCTATATAAATGTGCTCCATTTACCATTTTCCATCATGTAGACTGTATGTATGATGTGTGCAGAGAAGCTCAGAGAGGGAAGGGAAAAAAATGAAAGACAAGAGATATAGCTCTGAAGTGCACTAAGATGGCCAGGATATTTCCATGGCAACAAAAGGGTGCTACAGGTGGACCGGTCACCTGAGCCAAACAGGGAGAGACAGACGCTTGTTAAAAATGACCTGAATACGACACTATCACACAGGCTGGGGACATAACATGAGGTCAGATTGTGACTTGCATTCTTGATGCTTTCACTTCAAAAAGTCCTCTTCTTCTCATGAAACGGCAATGTTTCCCTGTGCTGCAGATGCTCATATAAAAAGGCCTTTCACGTTCTGCGGAGGACCTTTTAAATGTGATACTTTCATCCCTGTTGGGCTGGCTATGAATAGCTGACTGATAGTAACACCTACCTTTCACCGGCCTTTGTGGTGACTCATTTCCAGTAAGCATTTGGACCACAGATGCAAAACATAATGGGATAATGGTCTGCCTGATGATGCACAGATAATGGACAAATAGACAGGAAAGTACTCCGCTAATAGCTACTGGGATGATAGCAGAAAAAAAGGATGCTTCTTCCAAATTTCATATAAGCCTATCATTTTCCCCTCAGTCGCCCAGACCCAACATTGTTCAATAACCAGTTGGAATCTTGAAAATGCAGAGAGATGGCACATTGTCCGGGCTGAAGAGACCTATTTGGTCACACAGCTGTGTAGGGTAACATAGTAGGCATGGCTTGGCATGGTTGAAAGCTCACCATATGACACTGTGGAAGGATTGCACCCAGCCTGCAACCCTCCAGCACAGGCTGCTGCCAACAGACGGCTACCAATGACAGGGCATGGCAGCACAACACAGACAAGGTCCAATGCACAGCTGCTCCCTTCCACTACCAGGCATGTCATACCTCACAGAGACAAAGAGGCCCACTCACACAAACACACACCGAGGAAAAGAAAGGGAAAAACACACCTGTAATTTGCCAAAATTAGTGACAGAAAAATTTAGACTTGCTGTACTGATTTGCACCGGAAAGCTCCCTCTTAATAGTCACAAAAAAAGAGAGACGACACCTTTCTAACACAAACGTTTTACCTCTTAATAATGATTTCTATTTTCTCTTTTGCCAAGCAAAAGTGGTAGGAGGTGAAAGCTGCCGCTCGGAGCACAGGGGCAGCAGAGGTAGGGAGCAAGCGCAAGGACACAGACGTCTTTTGTAGGTGCTTGCTGAATTTTTATGAATTGCCTGGAAGAACGCTGACAAATCAGTGCTGATTGCTTGTGGAGTAGAGACATCACACCCACAGGAAATAGAAATCGCTGAGTGTGGTCACCCAGAGAGAGGGAAGGAGGGGATGGTAGGAGAGACGAAAAAAGAAAGAGAGGGAAAGGCAGGTAGAGAAGAGAGAGAAAGAGGCAGAGAGAGAAAAGAGAGAGAGAGAACAGCCTTGTGAAAAATGCGCGCTCGACACATTTGGAGGAGCTTGAGAAGAACAGGTTAAGGGGAAAAAAAAGAAAGATACTGATCTCAGCAAGGACCAAAACCAAGGTGCCAATTAGAAGTTGTGAAGTTGAACTAACACGACGCGAGCAACTCCGGTGAACCTTCAAATTCTGTCTCTGCTTATCTAAATCTAAACAGAACACCTCACGAAGGTGTGGTCAGCTGAGGTTGAGAGTCGGGGGGCCAGTCTGGTGGGATAAATGCTGATGTGACACGATGGGGCCAGCCTTGAGCCCGTGTCATGCTTTAATGATCTTATCCCCTCTGTAGGATCTCTCCAAGGGGGCTGCCAAAGATGGACACCATTAGCCAAGGGACTCTTTGTTGAGGGGGAACCGAGGCTACAGCATCCACGCACTGCCTCCCCTGATGAATATTTATCACTGTCGTTCGCTGCCTAAGGTGGGGGTGGGAGACAGGGGCGGGGGTGGGAGGCTGAATAAAGATGCTCAGGAGGTGATTCTTCAAGGATACATCCAAGGCTCTTCCATCAACGGCTGTCTCAAAATGGCGGTGGGCTGGTGGGGGTGGCAGGGATGGGGAGGGGGGGGGGGTTGGTTTTCTTGTGCTCAAGGTGGCATGCATGGTGGTTCAGGGCTGCAGGGAGAGCCAGCTCCACTTGACAGCAGTGTAACAAGATTATCAGGGCCATAAGAGCAAACAAAAACCCCAGCAACCTGCCTCAGAATCCAGATTACGACAGCGCCTGCTCTCTGAATACTAAACATGGCTGGGGAGGACTAACCGGGCGCAGGCATTACTGAGACATGACAGTGGATTGCATATCACGTAACTAATGACATGCACATGTACCCATACTGAGACAGATTACCAAAACCACACAAGCACATATAAATTTAACTTGTCATGATCAATTCTTGAAAAGAAGCGTCCGAGCACTTGGCACCGGCGGTTTGCTAATGAAGTGAATAAAACTAGACAGCGGAGGTGCATGCTGATGAAAGACTGTTTTCAGGAAAGCACAGGCAGCATCCAACAATGGCAACTCAGTTCTGTGAAACAACAGCTGAATATCATCTCACACCAAACAATGCGTTTCACTCCAAAAGAGACGATGAACAATGTGGCTCATTTTGCTCATATGCGTAGTTTAAATTTCTTTCCTCTGCTATGACCACTGCAGATTTGTACAGGTTTTTACAGCCAAGAAAATAGACACAGAAACTAGGGCCCAAATGTAAGGCCTTAAAGAAGACAGAATGGCTTAACTGTGTTTTCAATCCATTGTCTATGCATAACCCCCACATCTTAGACGATTAACACAACACAAAAGGAGAAGGCTGGATGTGAAGTCAGTGTGATCACCTATTCAGTTTCCCTGATCAATAATGTATGAGACTTGTAGCCTCTCGCTCCATAATCATGGACTCTCTGCAGGAAATAGAATGAAGATGACCACAGAGATACCAAAATGCAGATGATGAGATAAATGTTTGAAAAAAAAAAATGAGATGTCAGCAGTTTCTCATTATGCTTTGGCTCATTAATTTATACTTTGTGCTTATTTGTTCTCTTGTCGACTTGCTCCATCAGGGTGGAGATGCTTAATGCAGTCAGTCAACCTTGTCCCCCTGTATGCCATAAATAGCTTTTCTCAACACTTTATGCCTGATCAGAGCCACTACTTTTACTCCCTCCTCTCTAGTTTGGAGTTGAAAAGATCGCCCAGATATTCAGATTTAATCATTTCTTCCTTCAGCTGAGTGAAGTCAATTATCAAGCAAGCTGCATGCGTTGGGCGCCATTTAACTGCAAATTAAAAATCAGACTCCTCTGATAGCTCCGGCAGAGTTACTGGAAGACTGGTGCAAACTTGTGTATGGAGAAAACAGTGTGTGAGTGTGTCTGTATGAGAGAAAGGTACGATGGGAAGAGGGGAGGGAAGCTATTAACTACTAAGTATTCAGAGCGTGAAATAAGAGTGACAAAAAGAGGGAGAGGGGAAATCATTCAGCAGCTTTCAGAGGGAAATGTGATACGGTTGTAGTAGAGGGAAATATTAAGGTGATACTTTTGACCAGTGCAGGATCAGTGCAATGCTAAAATAACAGTTAACAAGATCTGATGCCTATTTAGGAGAGAATGAACCCTAAAAAATGATTACAGTATGACTATGATTGAAGGGTTTAGCGGTTTTAAACAACAATCATGTAAAGGTAGATCAGAGAAAAAAAAACAACCACAACAACAAAAAAAGCAAAGGATAAAAACAAAGAATAAAATGTAAATAATGGAGCAGCTCTAAAATCTTTATTGTCTTTTTATTCTCAGCAGTCATTGTAAGCGATAATGCGCCTTAGTGCTGTTTAACCAAAATTCTGGTTGGTGAAATTGTTTAATGTGTACATTTTTTGCACAGTTATTGTGAAAGTCTCTCTCCACCCTCATGAACTTGTATTAATAGTTTGGTTCATTTGTCAAGAAAAGCCAACCCACAATAAACAAAATTGAAAATACTTATGACTAAAAGCTTTTTTTTTTTTTTCAAATTACATATATATTGTGATTTTACTGTTAGCATGGATCCTTCAGGCCATAACAATCATGTTGTGAAAATCTGAGGGACATCCTTATTCTGAAACAATATTTTGTTGCCCTTTTGCCACATAAATACACATAAATATAGATTTGTTGAAAGACTGAACTTAATTTGTGCCTGCTGCAAAAGAGAACCAGAAGGAAATTGCCTTTGTGCTCAAATTAGATCCTCAGCTTATTTATTAGCACCTAAATCAGGGCCAGTCCCTTTTGTAGCTCATGTTTCCAAATTTAGCAATAATTTTGCATTTTAAATAGGACCAAGGTAAATTATTGGTTTTATGTTAAATAATAATATAAAAAAAATTACAACTGGCAACCCTCACCATGGATACTTCTGTAATAAAATTTGTTTTGATAGAAATCATAATATTGGTATTTAAATTTTAAAAAGCTAAACAGTTCAATCACTCCTACACAAAGATCATATCACCCTTCCAGGATTAAGGCAAAGTGTTAGAGGTTAAAAATTATGTATCAAATGTGTGGTAATTCTTTGGGGTTTTTCTGTCAAAAATTTTGAAAAAACTCCAAGGTATTTATCATTTAATATCAATGCAAATATATAAAATATTTCTGGTTGTAAGACTTGTCACCTGACAAACAGCAGGTGATGAAAGCAGGGAAGGTTAAATATCAATAAATATTCTTACATTTTGTGTGGCTTTCTGGTGCACAATATTTCACATTTGATAATGACATCTTTATTTACAGAGGCTTACATACATGACTGAACACTGCTTATTTGTCAGAATGTGAAAATAGACACTGTAATATGATGAGCTATAATAAATGTTGGCACGGAAAAAGTCACATATGGAACCTAGTGGGTTATACCATGCAGAGGAGTATGTGGTACATCTATGTCTGGAATTTGCATCCAGTTCATGTGGTCTTAAGTGAAAACATGAATCACCGCCCCTAAGGGATTTTGTATTTTCTGAAGTCACTGATAAAGTGAAGCTTATTTAAGGGGGCTCGGGTTAGACTGGTTTGCATTAAGCAATGTTTCAAAACATACAGATTTTTTTCTGAGCTCAGAAGCTGCTGTTTACTCTCAGAGCTTTTCTGTGCAAGCAGTAGGACAGAAGAAGAGACTTCATTGGCCTTTCACAGCATCTGCCTGGAGGACTTGATTAAACAGGAAGAGAATAGCTCTTGATACTTCAGCCTTGCACTGGCAGAGGAAGTAAGGGTTGCAGGCAACCCACACACTGGCAAAATATCCAGGAGCTTTACTACACTGGTTGCATACATATTAAATGCATATTGCATTGGCCTAACATCTGCAACACAGTGTTTGAAGCTTGAAAGGCTAAACTTGAGCAGTTCAACACATTTCAATTTTAAGTAAAATAACACTAAAATTATTCACCTCCTGAATTGGTATCATTACACAGCTATGATTTCTCTTCAACTGAAACACCACTCTGTGATAAGGCCATCAAATAAACAGAGCCGACAGCATCACTGAATTAAAAAAAAAAAAGAAAAAAAGAAAAAGAAAACAAATGTATCATCATATTTTCCTGTGGAGTGCTTTGATTCAAGTGCAGTCAGTTCACAGAGTTATTACCTGAAAGTAACAAAGATGCTAATTTCTATTAATAACGCTGGCAGCGCTCAGTTCAAATTATGCCAAGTGATTGATGATGTCTGCCTGCAGGATATTTGATGGAGCCTCACACTCAATGTGGTTGTCCCCAAAAAGAAAAAGCAAATAAATAAATAAATAAATTACAACAACAAATGGCTTCACTTCAGCATACAGTCTGAATTAATAAACAAGCGTTCAGTGCCAAGAATTTTATCTGAAGTCTCCCAAAGCTGATCATTGCAATCTGTGGACTCCTCAATGTAACCCTCATCTCAGTGCCTGACATACATAAGCCCAGACTGAGATGGTTTAATGATCCTATGGTTAAAAACATTATTTGTAAAAACACAGTCATAAGTTTGCTTGAAACCACATCATCACCCTGTGTAACATAGTTAAATAATAACAGAATAATCAACAAATAAATGACTTAGTTTTGTATTTAGTAATAGAATGAGCAAAGGACAGTTTTTCTGGAGTTTATTTTTGCCGCATTGCTTTTGTAATTTAGGAATATTTTGTAATTTGTATAAATAAAAATCTCTCATTTTTAAAATGTGATTATTGTCATAATTATATTGTCTGTTGGTGCCTATAAAAAGACATAAGCCAGACAAAGCAAATAATAAAAAATACCAATGCCGTATACTGCTGCATGCATTGCATAATTAAATCAGGTAGAAAGCAAATATAGTAGGCATTCATCTGAGAAACCTGCAGCCATTTATAAAGAATCTGTTAATTTCATTTACAACCAATACAGGCAATACTAATGGTAGCTTAATGATCTGCCTGAACTCCTTTCCAATGTGGGTTACACACTGCTTATCTTAGAACAAGGTCTTACTATCTTTAACCTCCTTAAAAATTGTTTATACATATCCAGCCAAGGACTCATCAGATCATAGGGAGCACAGTCTGATTTTGTTTCACGAAACTCAAAAATGCATTAAAACTGTTGACTTCCTCCCTGTGGTAGTCTCTAGTTTCATTTTGACTTAGTTTCTTACACCAGTATGGGTGTGGTAAAATCACTTGTTTCAATATCAGTTCACCACTGATTTGTCTCAAACATTAATCAGCCGAGATAAAAGTAGGTTACATGAAAAGCAGCAGCTAGTGCACAGCTCTATGCTTATGCTCTCCATGTTTAGTCCGATATTGGCTAATCTAAATTACGAACACACAGAGAGCAGTAATGAACATGCCAAGTCTAACTCAAGTTCCTAACAGGAATTCATCAAACACACTTGCTACCCTGTCTGGATGAAAGTATTACTTTGAGAAGTGGAGCGGGCATATCGCAATGCTAAGCAATCATAATCCGCACCACACTTGCAAGAGGTTTCATCACCAACATTCCCTCCCTATTGCAAAAAGGGGAAAAAAAAACTATATTGATCTTTTTCTCCCTTCCTTCCAGGCATTCCCATTTCCCCATGCAGCTTAAGCAGCACTTTTGTGGACAAATCCCACATTTGTGTTCCTTTCTGGAGGCTATTAACTGTCCTGAATAGGCGTAACTACTCCCAAGGCACAGCTGTGTTGGCCATACAGAGGTGTTGGTGGCCAGACTGTGCTCTATGCTGTGTAAAGTCTTGCCTTGTGTTTCATCAACCTCAACATCCTCTTCTCCCCTCCACCACCTGCCCATTCTGAGCTACACCACTGGGTATGAGTTGTGCACTCGATTCACCTCTGTGGTATCCTGCCTTATTTTATCTCTGCTACCTCAATGCAAGAGGCGATAAATCTCAGTGCTGATCTCCACCACTCCCTGCCTCCATCCACACACCATTTCCAGCCCAATCGGGCTCTTATATGGGCCCTCATCTGTTTTGGTTACCTGCAGAGAAAGGCAGAGATGGGCATTACGCTTTATTGCAAAGCTGAGCTTCTGATGTAGGGCTGGCCTGTCTGCTAAACACACTTCAATGCCCTGCTCGCATGAACAGAGATGATGAAATAAGTTGGATATCTGAGCAAGAATGGGCAACTTCTATCTGTTTAGCCTGCCTATATATGCTCAACAGTTTCCAAGGTGACTTTTCAAATTGCACAGAGATTCTCCATGGATAATTCATTACCTGCCCTCCATAAGCGTGCACTCTAATAGGCAGAAAATTTCATCATGTCACACACACAGGGAAACAAGAGCATCTGCCAACTCAAAACAAAAAAATGAAGTGTTATACTGCATTAAATAATGTCACAAGCAAGCTGTCTCTCTTTTGTGTTCAGAATTTTATTCAATAAAAAAAATAAAATTAAAATTGCAGCGAAAGGCACACCAAAATACTTATTTTCTAGATCACCAGCATTTAATTTCAAATACTACTAACTTCCCATACATCCCATAATTACACATGACCTAATTTTAAACAGCCACTCATTGCAAGACTCCATTATAACAACACAGGCAGAATATATTGCTTATCATGCATTTTTTAAATGGATTTGACATCGTGGTTGACACTTAAGCACTTAGTCTAAATGTACTCAACACCCTGTTTGTTGATGTAAATCATGACATCGCTGCAATAAAATGCACATTCTCAGCTGAATGTAGATGAGCCTATTGATAAATGCATGATGGTCATCACTTGATGCTCATGGCTTGATGACTGACTTGCACGACAGATCAGCACCATTTCGATCCATCTCCCTATTAACGGCGGCTTGGTGATAAACATCGACCCTTATTCACCGAGCAGACCTTTGTCCGGTGGTGCCATATTTCGGGGTGGATTCTGAGAACGACTAAATATAACATTGTGATGATTCAGCACGATAAAAAATGCCGCTACTTGTTTGTTGGCTCTGATAATAAAACCATATCGTGGTTAACTGCCTGGCTGTGTAATTAAAAAGCCAAAGACGACGGCTTTGGTTTGGCTCTGCCATTGTTACAATTTAACCAGTGGTTAAATGAATTGTCACTTCAGGTGAACCAATTCAATTGGCTTTGAAACGAAAGCATTTCCAAACAGATTAAATACATGCATGCAATTAAAGCCGCACAAAAAACACAACAACACTGCCCAGATTTTACGATCACATTCACTACATTCAAAAATTTCATGAGGAAAATATTTTTTTTTTTTTAAAAACCAACCTGATCTCGCGAAACCGCTTCCTCGGCTTGCTCTTGCTCCCTTTTCACAACGAGGTGATGAAGCAGCAGGTTTGAACAGCAAGAAGCGCATGAGTTGACAAACCACCAACAAGCGCTGTGATACAGTGGACACGCAATGCCTTGATACACCGTTTATCACAAAAGCAACCTAGTTGCACAGTTTTGACATTCCACGACTCTCGTCTCCAACCTTTCAACGCCAGCTTGGAAAGTGGCAAACAACTCCCCGCCTACAAAACAAGCAGGCAAGGAAATCCCCGTGCTCAGCCTAGTTCCTACTATAACTGTAGCCTTACAGCCCCACGAGCGACTCATCTACCGAGGGGAAATCACCATTAGCGCTCGAACCGGCTGACCTTCGTGCGACATCAAACCCAAAATCTGAATGACATTTTTTTTTTTTATTGGCAGCTCATCAGTGTGCAACGTTACTAGAGATTAAGCTGCCATCTCAGCAGAGGTGCACCCTGACCGCTGTCAGTTTTCCCTGACTAACTTATGTGAGGGTTTCCGGTGTTCGGTTTCAGAATAAACCCATCACTCATGAAAACACGCGTGTGTAACGGCTTGAGTAATGCGGACGCTCTTAGTTTGAAAACCGTTTCTTGCAACCGCCAAGCTAACTTGACGCAAATAGAAGCTAGTTATGCTAGCACATGAAGCTAGCCGCAGCCAGCTTGTCAGCGGCGAGGCGAAGCATGCACACTCAGCATAACAACACCGACTCTGTTTGGTTTACAGACCCACCTGACTAAAAAATGACGCTCTCTGAAGATATTGTTGTCAACGTCCTCCTCTTATACCGTCACGACGATGACCAGACATTAGAGTCACAGATAGATTTCGGCTCCACTGACAGAAGCTAAACCGCTTCGAAATGCCAGCTCGTGCTCTCCTTGTTGATTCCTTTCTCTTGTATCGAAGCCAGACGTCATCGTGTTTGGTCACGTGTCTTCATTCATGAAGGATCTTCTTTCCTCACAAGAAAAAAAAACATTTAAACAAAAATGTAGTATTGTTATGCACCAGCTGCTGATGCTTGTTACTGGAGAACAGTGGCTCACTGATTGCCAGTGCGCACTCGCATGTTAAAATGACATCCTCAACACGTGCTTTTTATTTACATAAAATGTTTTGAAAACATCCCCAAAGTTTCATTTCATTATAAAATAAATCATTTACCACATTTTGTTTTTAAGTGTGTGAACTGCAATATTGACTGACATAAAATTCAAAAAAATGAATTGATTGAATTACCATTGTTTAGTTTATTGTCTCAATGCTTAAGTACTAGGCTACTGAATTAAATTGTTAAATGGTAAGCCTAACTTTGCTGCTACAAAAGGACAAAATCAAATAAGATTTGTACATCTTTTTCTACCACAACTGCTGAAATTATTATTATGAAAATGCCACTGAACTGCCACTGAAATATGAAAAAAATGTACTGATTTTCTTAAAAATTGCTAAAAATACAATCTCATGTAGATGGAGAGGCAAAATCAATATCTCAGTATCGCAAGGCATTTTTTACTGTCTGAGTAGATTTTGTACATATAGCATTAAAAATGACCAAAAACATTAATTTCTACAGATATATACCCATACAAAAACAGACAGATATATCTTCAACCAGGTAACAATCTCCTCCTACTGCTCGTGACATCAGTTCTGCCCTTTTCCATATTCAAACAACTGACTGATGTCTAAATATCTGATACAAATTCTCAGTTACTTATTTCATATTCCAATCCTATCTTTTTAACACATTATTACATTTTCTGATCTCTTTTGTACACAGACACTAATACACATAAAATATTGATTTTTCACCAATTTAAACCACAGTAACCAAACAATGTCATGATTATTATTTTGAGTATTAACATACCATTTCTATTTGATCACATAAGATTTTGTACATCATTTTGATACAGTGATATAAAATCAATTTAAATATCTAAAATTATAGTGTTCCATATTTATGGTTATAGCTATAAAGTCATTTCTGTTTTGTTTTGTATTAATTAAAAATATTCTAGAAATGAGGGGAAACCATTACAAATATATATCATTGAACCTTACAAAGAAAATAAATTTATTACAAAAAGAAAATTTTGGCTTTCACATTTTTTACAATACATAATCCCAATTATCCTTTTTTTTTTTTTAATAAGAGGTAAACCACTCTATTAGCTTATGTTTCAATACACAACTTCCAGTAGAGGTTTTAAAGCATATACTGCATCTTGACTGATGTGACAGATAATATAAAATGTGCTGTTTCCAAGACAAACAGCAAGAAAAGATCACTTCTTCTTGGTCCTTGGGCTACTGCTGTTGAACATACTGATCCCACGAGGTTTAACACCAACAGTCTCTGCAGTCACTCCTGGCTGCTGCAATACTTGGTCTAGTGTTGTCTTCTTTATGGCAGCTGGTGAGATTTTCTCTTGGTCGGCCAAATACTGAAGTTCCCTTTTAAGAGAAGTGCAAAACACCATAATAGTCACAACATAGTGTAAACACGTACATTTAATACAACGTACAGGACAGCATAGGATAGCATAGTATAGTAGTCTACACTACAGTGTAATATAGTAAAGTAAATTCTGTATTATAGTATACTACAGTAGCTTAATATTAATTTTATCACTAGGGATATAGTAAGCAGAGAAGGACAAAACTCTCATTGTGACATTATTTGCATATGGCTCCATCTACTGTCTGAATTACAGCATAAACTTCAAAGTAATAAATCACCTTTTAGCCATTTGTGTATGACAATTAACTTAAAAGCATCTCTCATTTACCCCATTGACAGGAATTATGATTTGTTAGTTTGTTTGTCTCACACTCTCTCAACAACTTACCGAGTTCGAACACAGGAAGCCTCAACAGCATTGATCAAGAGACTACGGAAGCCACCACTCTCCATGACATGCAGGGCGTGGATCGTGGCGCCCCCTGGTGAACACACATTGTCCTTGAGCTGTCCCGGGTGTTGCTCTGAGTCTAATAGCATTCGAGCAGCCCCCTTTAAAGAAACACAAAAGGAGATCCTCATTAGACTGAAACAGCACTAGTGTGACTCACCGGATGTAGACAGTTGGTATGAACCTGCCACTGGGTTACTATTCTGATATTCTCCCCTTCCATTATATGCTTGTTGCCTTTTTCAGAATCCACATCACTGCTTCCTGGGCTGAGCACAGCCCAAGATGATTCAAACTGGTGTAAGAAAAATAACAAACAAGCCAGAATTTTTTTTTTCCATAGCTGTATGATAAAAGGTGCAGCAAGATCTTTCTCTTGTGCAGAAGCAGTGCTTACTATGTAAATTTCATTTTTAGAAATATGATCATCACCCTTTGTGCAAAGATAAAGCAGATAAGAGCAGAGCAAAGCTTGAAAACTATAGGAACCAAAAAATATCAGTTATATGTAGTATGTTAAGCTAAAAGTTAAAAAGATAAAAGGTAATACCAGTAGAGCTTGGGCTCCAAGGCGTACAGCCAGTCTCCTTGGCAGGCCCATTTTCACTCCACCATCAGCAAGAGCATCAACAGCTGTAAATGCCTGTAAAGCCAAAATCATAGCTGTTTGTTCAAAGGACCAATTTTTCACTATCTTTACGGGTAAGGCAAAATTGTAAAATACGTGTAGCATTAAGTAAAACACTCACATAAGCAGGACCGCTGCCACTGAGGCCGGTGACAGCATCAATCAGGTCCTCTTCCACCTCAGTGCAGTATCCCACACTGGCCATCAGCTGCTCCAGTAGCTGTCCATCCTCCACCTCTGCATGGGTGCCTGTGGCATAGACAGTGGCTCCCTCACGCACCACCACTGGAGTGTTGGTCATCAATCGCATTACTTTTGGATCAGGGCGATACTGGTGGAGCTTCTGTTAAGGGACAGCAATACACTGAATCAACTTCTCTCAAATTATAGGAGCAACAAATTAGGATGATAGGATCATTTACAGTTTAAACTTTTATTAAACTAACATGGATCATAGTTTATACAACTTGACAGTATAATAGTTGACTTTTTACTTGCATTTCGGTGTCATACAACATATATTTAAGAAAATATTTTATGGCCTAAAAAGGAAATGCATGAGTGTTTCAAGTTCAAACAACTATCCAATTTCATGTTACAACATGTGACTGTTTTGCCTGAGGGTCTGTAAAGATCGAAGCGTAAAAATAAGGCCAAAGCCTCATGTTTACGTCAGCAACAAGGCAAGAAGTTCAAAGCCATAATTTAGACTTGAGATATAAGTAAAAACAATGGCTAATTAAAAAATACCATGACATATAAAACTACTAATGATCTGGGATTTCACTTATCATAAAATTGTGCAACATTATAATAAAAATAAGATATGTTCTGGGTTTTAAAGGCGGCATAGAAGTCAAGTTTCCCAGTTTTCTGTAATTATTTGACTTCTGTACATAAATAAACAAAAAAACTATTGAATTTTCCTGCTAGGCATCATACACGTTATCTGTGCCCTCCTCATCAACCTCATACACCTGAGGTCTCACCCAATACATCTTACCCAAGATAGACAAGTACTAAGCAAAGAAAAAAAAAGATTAATCAATATTTCCACCTCTGCTTTTAAAAGTCTCTATTCAGAAGGTTATGACTTGCCTTCTCTATAGAGCTGATGGTGACACCTGCAGCACAGGACACAATGAGGTGACGATCCTCAATGTCAGGTCCAATCTCATCCAGTACAAAAGGAATGATGTGTGGCTTCACAGCCAGGAAGAGAACATCACTTCTGCTTACTGTCTCTTTGTTGCTGGTGGTTAAGTTGACACCTAATTTCTGTATAAATGACATTTCAGTACATTATTGGCTATAAGAGTACATGGATTTTATTTCATACAGGCAAAAAACAGAAGCATAATCAAAATTCAACATATGAAATTGATTATTTATACCCAACTTTATGCTAAAGCCAACCTACCCTCATTCCCTGTACAGTAGGGAGATCTGTGTCTGGGGAACTGGCTGTGATTTTTTGGGTGGCAATCACGCCTTAAAATGGGAAAATGTCCACAAATAAATTGAATGTCTAGTGTCTGAGTGCAATCAACATCCATCAACAACAAAAGTCAAATCCAAATTACACAGACATGGTAAAATTATGATTCAAAGCTCACCTGCAGCTGTGAAGCCTCTCACCAGAGCGTGGGCCAGCTGGCCTGCCCCTATGAAACCCACACTCATTCTACCTGTTCGGGCACAGAGACGAAAACT
The DNA here is from genome assembly GCA_029814765.1 of Acanthurus leucopareius. Classification (NCBI taxonomy): domain Eukaryota; kingdom Metazoa; phylum Chordata; class Actinopteri; order Acanthuriformes; family Acanthuridae; genus Acanthurus; species Acanthurus leucopareius. Next base: position 9,935,879 of record JAQMCX010000021.1, on the reverse strand, counting down.
TTACCTGTAGCAGTGATGATTTATCTCAACAAATACAGATGATTTTCTGAATTTAGCCCTCTAGCCTTTGTTCAGATTTGCGGATGTTGTGCTGTAGCAGTAAACAAACTCTTACTTCCTTATTAATCGAACCAAAAACATCTAAGTACATATCGGCAATAGCCATTTAAATACACGGTAACTAAATCCCCTAAAACACTTACGTAGAAACTGGGAAGCCTCTTTAATGGACGACTGAAAACAGCAACCGTTTTTTAAAAGAAACTCCAGAAAACCCTAACTGTCAACGTGGACCAGCTGTCTCGCGCTCTACTGTACCTGCGGGGGGACAAATGACTGACAAGCGAGGGAGCCAATGAGCTTACGGCTTTAGTTAACACGTAACATATTGGACCAATCATAGTTGTATCAGCAATAACTTTGGGGCGGGTTTTTTAACCAAGAGAGCCTGTTGCATCAGGTTGTGTCGCGGGGCAGAAAAGTTGGTCAAGCAACATGTACTCTGCTATCATCTGCTGGCGAAAAGCTTGAAGGGCATGTGGAGACTCTTTTTTGGGAATGGAGACAGGCATGTTATCCTGACCCAGAAAACCAACTTGTAGCCTAGTTTACAGCCTGAAGTAAGAAATACATTTTTGGCTTTTTTTCCCCTTCCGGGTTTCTGTTAAGCTGCATATCGTACTCGTTTACCTGGCTCTCTTACGTCGACCATTTTATACCTGCTCTCAGCTTCCAGATTTTTCACGGTGTAAAATTATATGCCTAAACTTAAATAAAAGTGTGGCAGTCCTTAAAAGCTGTCCCAGGCTACAGATAGATTACAACATTTGAAATTGGCATGCTGTTTTGATTAAATCGAGCTGTGAATCAAGTGTACTTATCTTTTACAGTCAAACTACCAATTTGAGGTTTGATTTCAACCTTTAACATGACACAAATGAGTTTGTTTTACAGTGTTACAGGCCTAGCTAAGTCATCTGAAGTTGAGAGTAAGGTTCACATGTCAGTAAAGACCTGTTTTAATGAAGCAAAGGATTCAAGAATCAAAAAGACCAACAAAACACGCTGTTTTATATTTTATTAAACATGGAATATGTCTTATTTGGAATCTTCTGATCCCAAATAATTAATTTAATACTGCTGTAAAAATTTGATCTAAATGCATCCATGTGTCGGATGCATTTGACATTCAGTGGATAAAAGGAAAAACCTCATGAGTTTGAACTTTTGGCACTATACAGATGATAACATGGATACAAGTTTGAAGAAAAACAAAACAAAACAAGAAACCCTAAACAAACAGCAAAATGGCTTGACCAAACCAAAAGCTAAGTTCAGTGCATACTGTAGACTTAACACATGCTATGCATCTTAATAAGAAATATTTTCATCCACTTTGGTATTGAAATACATTTTAATACATTAAAACATATATTAGATTCTAATACTTTAAAAATTGTTAAGTCTCTTGAAGACTGACTTGACACAACATTGTTCTGAAATAATTCCCAAACTCCCATAGGTCCATCCTGTACGCAACCACCAAAGGGATTTGAGGAGGAGGGATGTATTTGGTGTTTCCCAGAGTCTTCAAAGGTGCTGAGATCAGCTCGTCGGTGCACCTGGCACACTCTCCCTGGTAGGTCACTGCAGAACTTGAGAGAGAGGCCTTTGCAGTATAGGGTGATACTGTCAGTTTGTTGCTTACAGGCTCAATTCTAGACAAATACTGATAATAAAAAAATACCACACATGCTACAACCATGAATCTTGATATCCAAGGGAATGAGTCCTTCACACAGCCCAGACTGTGCAGAGCATGCAACCATAGAATTTCTTTATTTGTCTCTGCGGCTAAACAATCTTGAAGAAGGAAGCTTTTTTTAGACAGCAGAGCTGGAGACAAAGCGAATCCTCTGAGAGTAAATAAGATCAACGAAATATAAGATCAGGTTGACGTTGGTGAACACGGCCACCACCAGCTTGCTGTCCCAGGGACATTGTCCACGCGGGCAGTCCTCAGGACGAGAAGTGGTGCCGTACTTCCTGTCAAAGCTGTAGATGGGCCAGATCAGTGCAGTGCTGAGGTAGAGGATCACAGCGAAGAAGGTGTAGACAACCACAAACCGGTCAAAGGGGAACCGCAGGGCAGAGGTCTTCCCAGAAACTGTCAATATGATCACTATCACAGTGACAGAGAAGCACAGGCTGTACACCACTACACAGTACTGTGTGGCAATGTAGAGATTGTACTCACTGTCATTGGCCAGGGCCCCAAAAATAATGCAGGCCACAAAAGCCTGGACCACCTTGAGTAGACCAGACACAGTGGCCATGTAGCCCACCACAGCACCTGGCTTGGCTCGAGTCAGGAACACTTCAGCACCATAAGGGAAACAGCAGAAACAGGAGCAGACAGTGACAGCAATGCGGTACATTTGAACTTCACAACCCTCATCAGGGCACTCTGTTTGGAGGAAGTAAACAGGGTAGACTACAGAGGCAGTGATGTACATCAGCGTTGCCAGCATGGCAAAGGCCACTGTGAAGTTATCCCAGGATATAGGCATGCATGTGTGGAGACGTGTAATGTCCAAAGTGAACACGACCAATGTGACAGCAAAGCAGAAGCACCACACAAACATACAGAAGGTCCCATAGTTGGCGCTGTAGCCCGCACTGTGGGACACAAGGGCCATTATGGTGCAACCAAGTAGCAACTGGCATATTCGAGCAGCGCCTAAAGGTGACAACACAGCTTTTTTGTTGAGGTAGTGTTCTCCACTGGGATCCATGGTTTGTGTTTTCACCCCAAGTGGCAGCTGTTTTTCTTGGAAAAGTCCTTGATGTCCAGTTCTCAGTGTGGATGTCCTTGCGGCCCCTTTTTTTTTCGTCACAGACCTCACCCTTTCCTTGGTTGCCTTTTTATAGATGGTCCTTAATTACAAATCTCTGTAATTCTTCCCTGAACTTGCTTTGTAATTACAGCAGTATGTTTTAAGATCAAGTTACATCTAGACACTGTTATGTAGGAGTGTGTACAGTAGCTTGTAAATGTTAAAAATATTTAGTAAGAACTGGAGATGAGATATCTTTTTGATGCCAGTTTTTTGTTTGTTTTTAATGTCTCTACAAGGCTTAACAAGTCTATAAACTACGCACATAGAGTATAGTTTGTGTTAAGAACACGACACTGATATAATTTTTTCAATCCTTTACTGAGTCCTAAACTTGTTTTTAGAGATTTAGAATTTGATTCTGGTCTTACTCAAAGCTGCGGTGTATGTCCTCCGAAAACTTTTTTGGTCTTTGTTTGCTCTCTTCAATCTCCAAGTTTTCCAGTGCTTCAAAAGTTCAAAGGGAAGTAAAACTAAAAGCCTTCTACAAGTCAAATCCAGAGATCAGTTTTCCAACAATAGCCCTCGGTCCCGAACAGGTGGACTAGATCTTTGTCCTGTCAGTCAAGTTCCATCACTTAGTAACTCTGTCCTTGTTAATTCTTCACTGCAGCCCGTCAAAATCGTCAAAACCCTTGTTTCTGTCTCTTCTTTTTTGCCTTGCTATGTCTGTCCCGTGTTGTCTGTTGAGCTTGCTCTCTCACTCACATTAACGCACAACCTCTCCACCTTCCTGTATGTCCTGTGTGCATTCACTCAGTGGATTGCTAGGGGTAGCTGTTTAAACGAAAGTTTTGCCAAGCCCAGGGTTACAGGCCTCGCCAGTTCTATAAATAGGGGGTCTATATTCCACAGAGGGGTGGGAGGCAACATGTGGCAGGCAGTATGAGAGTCGTATTTCTAGGGAGCACCCAGAGAGGCTGAGTCAGAGCTCCCACAGAAAGAAACTGGCATTTATGTGCAGTGTAATGACAGGGAGGGAGACTCAGACTCCCATTAGAGACAGAAATTACATACAGCTCTAGAGGAATGATTATGCTTCAGTAATGACAGATCTAGAGCGATGTATGTCAGAGGGAAATGAAAATGGATTAGTAGTTACTTAAAATACTTCAAACTGTGATATTAGTGTACTGTGATTTTTTTATTTACAGTATGCACGGTGATTCTGGAAGAGAGCAGCCACCTAAAATTTTTAAAAATCTTTGTGGTGTCAAATTGTAGACTGCTGGTCAAAGGTTTTTGAACAGTCTTAACAACATAATGTTTTTGTTCAATCCCAAACAATGAATTTTTGGGAAAACCCCATGTTTAAAGGACAAGGCTTAAACGAAATTAAAATTTTTCTAGCCCTGACTGGATTTTTTTTACCTGGATCACTGTATTGTATTTGGAATTTTTAAAAAGCTTTGATAAAACTGCATTTTAATTTGCATTTGACAAAGAAACAGGAACCTGTTCATAATTAAATCTGCACTGATTTTTATGTTCAGCTTGAGTTTGGCAATGACTGGTAATTTCTAATATTTCCCTTTTAACTGTTTTTGTATTTCTTTGTCCTTCCAGATGTGAATCTGGTTGAACGATTGTGCAGCATTTTGTTCTCCATGTGCAAGCAATTTTATTTTCCCTTGGTAAGAGGACATTGTACATCTTAAAATCATGAAAGTCTATTAAAAAATAGAGACTAGTCCTCTCAGCCATTAGACTGAACAGAGTCAAGCTTTTGTAGAAGGCAATAACAATTTTTGAACAGTTGTATATGTATGCTGAGGGGTGATCCTTTTACTAGAAAAGAGTCAGTTATTTCTGAAAATTCTCTTGCAGCTTTTGTGCTGTCTCAAGGATTAGCTATTTAGAAGAGTGCTGTTGTTTCCCTTGCAAAATTTAAATCTAGAAAGTTAAAAACAAGGTTTAATGTTGTTCTGTAGTGAAAGAAAGCTAGAGAACGTTATTTGAGAAAATCAGTCAGCTCTCCTCAATTACCTCTGACCAACAATGTTATGTATGTATCTATTCCACAAAGCAATCTTTGACAAAATAAGACAAATTCGTCAAATTTCCAGAGAGAATTTTCCCCCCTCATAAATTTTGACTGTCAGATATGATTTTAGTGATGACTGCTTTCAAGTCTTTGGATTTCTATCACTTGAAATCCTGTTACACAGCTTTGGGCAGTGCTTTTACACCATCCTATGCTTTTCTAGCTTTGGCTCTATGAGAAGCGACATTCGTTCGCAGCCTACTTTCAAACAAATTTTTGTCCAAGATTGCTTTGGAAAAAAGATACACTGATGATAATGTTGTCATAATATGGTCATATTTCAGGACTGTATTTGGCACCTTAAAGTGGCTCAAACAAAAAATGTGGCATACTTACATCTACAACAAAATCAGAGGTTGATATGGGTGTGTAAGGATGGCTGTGGCTCAGCAGGTAAGCAGGGTTAGCGGCTTGATCTCTGGCTCCTCCACATGACGTGTTTGCCTTGAGCAAGACACTGATCCCCGATTGCTCCAGATTAATTAAGCAAGAAAAAGCTCATCAGATGAATACCTTATGTCTAATTATCACAAAGAAATTGAGTGTCCCGAACAAAAAGACACAGCTAAAGAGGGGCAACGTTTTTATTTTGCCGAGACGATATGGTGCCGGGCCTTAGGTGATGGGTGTTGCGCACAATAGAACAGGAACAGAGACCTTTGTTTCTGCAGGGCCAATAACTGTATTGTAGTTGTTTAAAATTGGAATTTATCAGTTCATCATTTCCTATTAGTTTTGAGTCATTATCAACAAAATATATGTACATTTTAACATTTCTCAAATACCTTTGTCTATTCAGGAATATTTTTGAGATTGTCCACATTTCTTAAAATATAAGGCAATACCAAACAGGTAAATAGGGTAAGACATTTAACCATCAGATATCACCATTAACTTCTCAAGTTTAATGTGTTAAGAACATTTTTCTTGGGTTAAAATGTTCCTAAATTTTATGCTTAAAATGCAAGGTATGTTCTTTATAACAGAAAGCTGAGCCAAATAAACTTCTAAATGCATTTCAGACATTTTCTTGAAAAAAAATAGCCAATTCAAAATTGAAAAGTAAAGAAAAAAATAGGTTTATATGTTTGAGCTCTTAGGCTTATTATATTGGCTTTTGTGCTGTGAGTTTGATATAGGAATGAGAAATGTGTAAATACATAAATAAATATAGATACATATTGAACTTTTGGAAACAATAATAAGAAGAGGACTTACAGCAATTTTTACTTTGTAATATATGTAATGTGTCTTTTCTTTTAGGTCTGATACAAAGACATGCAGTCAACACAAAGAGAAAAAACAGCAATGTATTTACAATTTACAAAGAATCACTTCTCTGTGAAAATAGCACTTATAAATATGATTTACATAACAAAATAAATATGTAAATTACCAATGTAGCTTGAGTTTTTTTTTCCTGTTAAAAAATATGTTACAGAATAAAATTACAATTAGTAATACCTTTCTTTTTCTGGTGTGATGCGAAATAGAGGTCCTTAAAAACATTTATAAAGACATCATTACATACAACATTGTCATTATATTAAAAAGTGATCTCTATTATGAAGTATAAGAAGGGAGTTACAATAGTGAACACTTGAAAGAACCTATACAAAAACTCAAAAAAAATATACAATACACGATATTTGTCTCCCTTTAAATGTCCATTGCATTGATCTGAGGGTTGCTGAACTACTGAGGTGATTTGACATGAATGTGTAGCCTATGTTTAGGTTTGAACAGTCCTCCTCTGATAATGTGGCCAGTAAGAGAGAGGTATAGACTAGATGTAATGGCACTGTGGTGTATGTGTAGGTACTGGTAGACCTTAAAGTGTTTCCAGGCTCACTTTAGCACCGCAATCAGTACCAGGCAATGACCAAAGCGGGCATAAGGGCATCTTCACAACTGTGGAGAGTGAAAATATGCCACCAAAATTTCATCACTATCAGGAATGAGTTATGTTATAAGAGAGCCGACCAACAACTTAAAGCATTTTAAATAGAACAGTCTCTAATGCCAGAGATTACAGTTGCATGACATATCCTGCTCCTTCTCCCAAGAGGGCAGTAGTCTACTTTAAAACAGTCGCACAGGGAGCATTTCAAGCCAGTTGTGTTTGTACTCTGGATAGAGATGTTAAAAAAGACATGGTTGTAAAACCTGATGTAGTAATAGTAGAACTCATTGGAAAAAGGCTTTTTAAAACCTATTTTACGGCTAATTCAACAACATTTAAAATAATTGTTTTAGCATATTGGTGCAGCTGTTCTATGCATGCAGTTTCTATGTTCTGGTGACCATTAACAATAATGTTAAGACTAATCTTATTCACTGCATGGGGGGCGAAGCCAAGATGACTGCTGACCAGTTTACAGAGTTTTTTTTTTCTCTTAAGCTGATTATCACAATAATATACAGTGTGTGTATTTTGTTCTCTCTTATTGTTTCTTCCATTTCATTTGCAAGAAAAATGTCATATATTTGTCTGTTTGCATCTGTAAAGTTTCTGTGTGTAGGATTTATTGGCATCTAGCGATGAGGTTGCAGAGTGCACCTGACTGAATATCCCCCTGCTCACCGTCACCCTTTAAGACTTTCTGCAATGCTCTATTTAATTTCAGGAGCCTGGTGATTCAAAGAGGACGTTTATTCAAACTAGTCTTTTACCATGAGTTGATTAGAGGGGTGTTGCTGTCAGTTGTCTCTCTATCATTCTTGCCCTTGTTTTAGAGATAAATACTGCTCCCTTCTGATCCAGTGCTTTTCTCGCCTCACAGTGAACCTGTTTCTGCCTGGATGTTTTTATTTTTTGTGTATGTGTGATGAGATGTTGTTAAAACCCACCTAAAAATAGCTTAGACAAAATAATACCCTTATATACTCTATAGTGACTACATAACAAACAGCATCCTTATGTCATTGTGGCGTTTTTTTTAACAATGACTAAATATGATCTATATAGCAGGATGAAATTATATTTTTAAAAAAACAGAACATCAATGAGCATCCTTAAAACTGGATTACATTCGTGATTTTTTTTTCTTTTACAAAGCAAAAGATAATTTAGATGGAGAGTAGCAGAGAGTAATGCCTTGCTACAGTGGCGTGTCGCCCCCATACTTGTCACCAGTTGTGAGGAAAGGGGTTGTGGCACAAATACAAGCCTCTGTGTTTGACTGAGGCTTGGACTTAAGTAAACAGGAGGTCAGAGGGATATCGACTATAGGTAGAATGGGGTATTTGGAGGTATCAGGCGTGGGAGACTGGCCAGAGTGACCAGCCAACCCTGCTTGAGTTTAGCAGGGAGATACTGTGTGTGCGAGAGTCCTTTTAGCTGCCGCTGCTGAGCATGCCCAGTAGCTTGCCGGGGTCCATGCCCTGCTGCTGGGCCATCTTTTGCACATCAAAGCCCATGTGCATGAGGAATTGAATGACGTTCATCTCTTGCCCTGTGAACTGGTCTCGGATGGTGGGGCAGGTGGGGTTGCAGTGTGGCCACGGGCAGCTGTCAATCAGATGTACAGGGCAGCCTTTGGGTGGAGCCTTGTTGTTCCTGTTGTCATTGAGGCTGCGGTCCCAGCAATGCAGCGCACGGGGCAAGGAAGTGCCTTTGACCTGCACGTCAATCCAGTAACTAGAATGCAACACAAGGGGGCGCTGTCAGCTCACAAGTACAACATCTGAAGCTGAAAGTTTTATATCCCCTTACAATCACACACAGGATAAAGTGGATATACTCACCTTCTGGTGATAACTTCATGTGATAGGCATGCTGGAGCAAACATGGCCCTGAAAATAGAAATTATAATAAATACATATATCAATCTAAATCCATGCTAGAGTCTTGCCTAATTAAACATCCTATAATGCAGAGATTTAGCCTTACGGGACATCTTTGAGTGTGTTCCTCAGCTCAATGCCAAGGTTTTGGATGTAGCGCCACTGGCCTTCCTGCACAGGCTGGCCTGTTAGCTGTATGTTGTCCACTGTCAACTGGGCCTCATCAAAAAGCCACTGGACAACAAACACAGGACCTGCACAGGAAACGATTGGAAAGATTTAAAGATATGTAATTACTCAGGCATGGACCATGCAGATGTTTTGGGCTTGCATGTTGGGGTGGCGTGCTAACTTTGGCATGTACAGTATTTGCGCTTTACTCAGTACAAAATTGTATCTCAAACTCACTTTTTATTGATGGAAAGACTCTATATCCAAAGAAACAGTTCCACTCCTCTCCTTCATGGGTTTGTCTACACCTCTCTGGTACCACTCCGCCCCAGTACCTGATAGGGCAGGTTAGAAGGACAGACATTAGCAACCTGATGAACTCATCACGGCACTAAAATATTCCACTTAACAAAATGCTGACATTTAATGATAAAAATCACTGGCTTCCATACTTGATGCCTCTCTTGATGGTCTCCGTGGGGGCACAGCTGGTAGTGTCCACGCAGTCCGTGCAGTGATACTGCTTGTTGTCCAGGAACCAGCCAGAATCAGACAAGCCTCGCACTTGGATGCCAGTATGCCCCAGTCCCTCCAGCATCTCAGCCACACGATCTACGTTCAGAAGGACACCAGTGCCACCCGCACTGCATACATAAAAATGACAAATTCTTATTAGTACCAACAGAGCAATAGGAATTCAATGTAAAAAAAATTCATTTGAGATCATAAGCAAAATGCTCACACAAAAACATACCTGCTTCCTGCTAATAGGAGAACTTTAGCATTGTCCAGACCTTTGTTCAGCAGGTCCTTCACAACCTCCTGAATGATCAGGGAGCCCATGAAGGCATAGCCACCTACACACAACGCAAAGAGAGCAGAACTTTAAAATATCATTTTTTTGAAAGAGGTTTACTTATTTTTTGGGGGGGATTCAGTAATGTCTTACTCTGCTCTGTTTTGGCTGTAGCGCCGCTCCACACATCGCTGGAGCAGTACGGGATGAACCTGCATGACCAATGAACAGTTAATTTTTGTGGGCAGTGGGCAAAATTGAGCTTTGATAAACACGCAAACATGACTCAACTTACACCATGTTGGCATTCCACCAATGAGGGTTTTCCTCAGGCAGTGGAGACAGGATTCCCGTGCCTGCAGAGACAGATCAACATGTATCATTAGCTATGCCGACACTCCCACACACATCCTCTTCTTCCTCATCATGATTATCACACGGATTACAGTTATTACACTGCAATGAGAGAGGGAGGCGTCTCTGTTCCTACAGCAGCGGGCGCCAGGTAACCCTATACCGCAGCTACATTATGACGGGGTGTCGGTTGCAATAACACTGCAGATGAGCACAGATACATCCGATCCTTTTAATTACTGAGACATTTCAGTGGGATCTGGGTACTTTTATCACCGTGTTAGGGGTCAATTTGCTGCAGGTGGAGTAACAGTGGTGCTTATGGTTCGCAGCAAACGATACAGACTAGCTTAGACTGACCTGTTTTAGTTTGGGGCCACTTGGATGAGCTCATCAGTCTTCTCATGGTCTCGTATCGGCTGTCACAGTTCTCCTTGTTGAAGCAATACCAGCCGCCTGGACAAAAAACCCATGGAAACATGGATAATTTCTCACACAAATTGTCTATAGTTATTTCTGCGTTGTGATTAGGACATGACAGGAGAAAAATAATGAAACTTGTAAAATTTGTCCTCAATACTGACCCTCTAAGAATATCAACCACCGTCTGCTGCCTCGAGATTCTTTTAGGTAGTACCTACAAGAGATGAAAGCATTTTAAAAAAAACGAAAAACAACACATCATGTGCTGGACTAACCCATGCAAATATTGAAAAAATACATTTTTAATATAATTCAAAATTCCTCAAGGTTTATTTTACACTGCCTGCATAGCAATTTAAGTAAACACAGATAGATACAACCACATTCCAAAATTTCGATGCGGTGTTCACTCTTCAGAAAGATGAGATAAACACTGAAAAGTTAAAACCCTCACTGTATCTACCATCACATGACGGTATCCAAGCATGAAATATAAACACTTTCAACATCATCGCTTTCATCCTAACAAGGATGTCTTGTTTCTTTGTTGATTGCTATCTCTTAAAGGTGGCAGAAAATGTCAAAAATTAAACTCCGTCAACATAAATTCAGTGAGTGCACAGGGGAGAACAATGAGGTTGTGTGTGCTGTAACTGATATAGTGACCAAACAGGAGATGAACATCATCTTTTCCCCTATCCTGTTTGTACTGCAGATGTCAGTAGATTGTATTTGTCATGTTTAATGTAGCATCATCATCTCTTCATTCTGAGCTCATCATTCCTCAGCAATGTCCTCACACACAACATGGATTAAATCAATGCTTTGACCCAGAGGAATGATATGATAAGAGATCTGTTGATAATAACACAACATTTGGTCTGTATAGACGTCAACTCACAGTCCGTCTTTTGTGTAAAGCCCACATACGTCCACGAAACGGCCCCGGATAGGTACCCTGGACTAGGACTTTAGAAAGAAGTGAATGTAAGAGATATGTGTTGTATGTACTGAGCCCAGAAGAGGGCAATGCTATCATGATTCTCCCATGCTACCAAAGGCACTAATGTAAGAAGCATCATCATCCTTTCTCTAATTTGATTTTTATTTAAGACTTGGAAAAATAAATCATAAATGAGGCGAATTAAAAGATTTTGGTGTGTAAGCGAAATGCACCAAATGTGCTTCTTTGACACTGACAGATCTAGTTTGTTTTTATTTTTAATTCAATCAGTATCCACCCAACTTTACCAATGACTAAACTCAAGAGATTGCCAAAAACATTTCAGCAACTTTAAAGAAAACAGACTTGGCTGAGGCTCTAAGCTGTTTGCTCAGACACTGAATCACACTTTGGCTGCAGTAAATGTCTTGTGCTATTATTGTGAGCTCAATAAAGGCTGAGGACACTCTACTTACTACTTCCAAACAACAAAGTGAAGGCAGGCTTGGCAAGCTGAACAAGCCAAGAGGGAAAGGCTCTGAAACAAGTGCAACCGAATCACACATTTCCACCTTCCCGTCTTGTGAATTTTTTTTTCTCATTGCATCCTGGTTTATCTGTAACTGTAACAACACTTCTCTTGAAAACACTGTTAGTAGCTGATGGATTAGCATCCCAACTGACAACAGCCACTGTGGTGAATGAAACGGCCATCTGCCAGTAACTGTCCCCTGCTCCCGTTCTCATGCTGCGTCTCTAAACGGCTAAGAGCTTTACGGCACTAACAGACAGCTCTGTCTACCACTTTGGGGTTTAACAGGAATTAAACAGGATAGAAAATCCATAAAGAGACATGTATAGCAAAATCCCATTTCAGTCAAGCCTGCCCATCACTGAACTGGTCCCAGATAAATTCCTCTGCACAATGGCAGACACTCACTGAAACCTCCTGATGAGGCACGGACATCATTAACACTTAGGAATTTATATAATACTGGAAACTGCTTATTTAAAAAAAAACATGTAAAATAATGAATAAACAGTGATTTCCAATGTGGCTATATTACTGATAATTTAGGGACATGCAACTTGAATACCGTACTTCCATTAAAAACTTTATTCTTGAATGCGATACACTGTGTTTGAGACACAAGTGAAGTTCTCTGGTCATTTGGCCTTGGATTTAAACAAATTGTCATGTAAAGATATGAGGGAATATAAAAAATTACACTTTTAACAGCTGCCATTTATTCAATTCATTCCCAACTCACAATTATTCATATAAGAATATGTTTACTCTACATGTAATTTAAATCACAGCAACCAAAATGAATAGAAATGTCTTGAGTCTTTACATTGTTTATGTCTTAAATAACGGAAGCGCGTTGGATCTGTTGGATATGCTTTTAGTGCCATGGCTTATCCTGCTTTAGTAGAGAAATTATGCAGGCACTCCTACTGCCAAATGGATTTCTGCTTAGCAATGTCAACAGTAAATGTCATTTGAAACAAATGCAGAGGTCCGTTGTTTGCTGCATGAAGCACAAAACAAAGTAATTTACTCAGAAACAAGCTATTAACTTCCAAGATCTACTGAGAGCAAATTGTACACGTTTTACAGACAAGTAGAGAAAACATACCGTTAAACGTTTAAAGAGACACTATTCAACAGTATGCCCACTGGGTGCAATCATCAGAGAGATGGGCGGGGGTCCGAAACCTGAAATCTAAACTTTCTGCGGAGCAAATCCTGCATTCTAATTTGAAGCAAAGGAAATGAAGCATAGGCCATGTGGCTATCCGCAAATTTCACGCTTCGCTGACGCGAAGCAGCTGTCTATCTTATCCCGACTGAACCTTATTCTGCTCTCTTTTTCATTGTGTCGCCATTTATTTTATCATTTACAAAATTTGTTTTTTAGTTATAGAAACTTAATTTTGTACATTTGCAATTGGGCTAACAATGAGAATATTTGTGCGAACTCCACATTGAGACGAGCATTACTGTCCTCAGGCCAGAAACATGAGGGTTACTTCGGGTAGCAGGATGACCAGCAGGACGGGGTGCGAGCCGCTGAAGTAAAATAACAATTCCCACCAACTTCGGAGTGCGCTGCTGCAAAGCTGACCCTACTCTGACCTATCGATGCTCCAGTCACACTAAGGTCTATATTTATCACATTGTACACGTGTATTGTCAGTTGGTACGTACCCCGCGGCACTCCCGTCGTTGCAGGTGACTGATGTATTCTCCAAAAAGTTCAGCTTCATGTCGTAGTCGAGCTTCTGCGCCGAGCACGGGTAGAGGGATTGCGCAAGGTTCTTCACCTGTGTCATGAAGTTATCCATGTTCTCCTCCACGGCGGTGAAATCCAGAGGGAAGCTCTCCGTGGTGTCACCCCGGTCCGCCCGGTACGTGGGAGGAGGTGGTGCGCGTCGTGGTTGTGGGTTGCGGCCACCCCGGAACCTCCGTGCGCCAAGAGCTCCGGACTGCATCAGCACCAGCAGCACCACCGATGAGACCATTCTGATCGCTGTCATCTTGTCCCCGCTTTAAATGTCCTTCCTCCAAATGCAAAGCTTCGTCGGAGAAGCGCAAAATTTTACCGACGGTATTGAGGAGGAAACTACAATTACGCACGGGCTAAAAGACGCCAGAATACTTGTGATCCGTTCCCAGAAACGCATAAATGTGATGTCTGTTAAATTAAAAAAACTAAGTTGAAAGTCCTCTGTGATCAATCACAGTCTTCCGCCGAATTCTCTGGATATATTTCAAAACTTGTTTGAAAATCTATCTGGCACTGTTCAAGCGCTGCTGGACGAAGCGCACAAGCCTGAACGACAACACTCGTGCCATGCTCTTGTATTTTATTCAAACTTTCCCCCCTTGTGTGTCCCTCCAGCCAATCGCAGGAGCGGGGCAGGACTCGGGGCATGATCAAGCGTGGCAGACTACCCCCCTTTTAATTTATAGAGGGAAAAAAAAATGTCCATGCGTTGGTTCTTTTGATCCGCGATGTTTTATTTGATGTGGTGGCTTTTATTGGCCTTGAAATGCCCATTTCCCATTCCACCACAAATTTATGAAGTGAGAATACGCATCTTGTTACACACTTGCCTGAAAATCAAGTGATGGAAAAAACAAAAGATAAAAGTCATGTTCAGAATGATAAATTTATCAACATCATCATCATCATCATCATTATTATCATTATTATTATTATTATTATTATTATTATTATTATTATTATTATTATTATTATTATTGTTCACCCATGTTTTTAGCAAATAGAGGTATGATACTGTGATACTGTCCATCATCCTCTCATCTTCCACCCCAAAATAAAAACCACACATACTTTTTTTTAACAATCGCTCTCAGGCCTTTTGAGTTTCTCATGTTTTCTTATGGTTTAGAAAAAGGGGACTTGGACACTTGTGTTTTTTGTTTTTTTGTTGAAATCCAGACGGGGCTTCCAAAGATCAAAGCAACCATCACTCTTTCTCCCCCTTGTCTCGCCTCCTCCCTCCCTCTTCAGTCGCTTCCAAACTTTCCTGGTCTACTGTATATTTTAAGTCGAGCAGAGCATCCTGATGGGAAGCCAGCTTTTTAACACAGGAATGTCTCGTTACGGTTGAGGTAGACTTTCCTCGAACAACCTCTCATTTTAAGGACACATAGAGGCCTGCAGAGCCAAAGTGATTAATCATCACGGTAGCACTTTATGGTGGTATTTTAGTGATTTTCGTCTTTGATCGAGTGCATACTTAACATATGAAGCAGAATTGTTGGAAAGTTTGGCTCCACTAACTACTAATGCACACCCTTGCATCACTAGTTTTCAATAGTCTACATGTAAGCAAAAGGCTGCTGTCAGAGTGCTTGCAGGAAATTTATCAAAGCAGTGAGGCTCAGTTTCTTTATATTTGCTTTTTTTTGGAGAACTTGTGAAGTATACTTCATTGTCCAAGTTAAATTAGACACACTACTCTTCAGGGACTGGAACTTTTACAAACTTCTGTGGCTTTATTAGTGTCTGACTTTCATTTTAAGATCAGAATTATCACTTTTCAATTAATAATTCAGTATTCATGTTTTTAAGAAGATAGCTAACAATGGTTTTCTTAGGGAAATTGTGTGTCTCAAAACAAAATTATATATTTACTTGGCCCATATGCCATAAAAATGTTGGCTTCCTGCAAACCATGAATATGCTGAATTTACATTTCGTACGTACTCGGGCAACATGTCTACTGTACATTTAAAGGAGACTTAGCTCAGATTACATGTTTATAAGCTGACTTTGTCATCAGAAGGAGAAAGGAATTGTGGTGCCCGGGCAGCAGACCACTTTTTTTTCCAACAAACTTCCGAACAAAATAGGTATTTTTAAGGACACAGTGGGAAATTTTGAAGCAGTGTTTGTGATGACAAATCCAGGTATTTTAAGTCAAAACATAAACTTTGCCTGACCCTCGCTAAATGGTTTTTTGTTCCTAGCCATAACCCAAGTCACAGTTAAAACCCAAAGTTAAAACATAAAAGTTCAACTTAAAGAAATGTAAAGTTTAAACATATCTTTGGTTTGCAGAAATGTACAATGCCAACATTATTTTGGGGATTTCGTTGTCTGATATTTTAATATCTATAACTCAGATGTAAAGAAACGATTCTGACATTTCAAAAGATGCTCAGGCATGTCCTGAACCCAACAACATATCAAGTGTAAAACTGCCTCATGTCTTCTCAGAAAAAGAAGCTCTAGCACCTCAGTGTGCCTGAAAGATGTCAAATTGTTCTGGGCCAGGTAAGATGGATATGAAGTCACCAGCTGGACTGATGGTATTCATTGGGAACTTCAAACAGATGCTTGTATAGATTAAAACATGTGGTAGGGCCCAGGAGGAGAAGCTCTGTCACAGATTGAGCCTCGTCACTTTGACCCATACCTCCCCATTTTATCACACGTCATCCCCAAAAATGTAACCCTTAAATCACTCGCAGATGGACGCTGGCCTCTGACACACACACTACCATGAAGAGATGTCCCGGCAGTATGTCGAAATGTCCTCTGACCCAAATGAGTGAGAAGTGGGAGCTGCAGATGCTCAACTTCAGTTGATCTAAAAGTGTAGATTCAGAAACTTAACATAAGGGATTCAATGTAAACATTTATCAAATGTCTCAGTAAGACAGACAGTTAGGAACACTGGTTATCTTTGCTACTGTTGCTGCACAGGGGTTTGTTCTCTAAAGTGCACCTTGTTTGAACTCCAAGCGCTAAGCCTTTCTGGCTTTCACTGATAATTCTCTCTCTCCCTTTTTCCTTGCCTCCCATCGTCAGTGTGTAGGGTAGACACAAATTTAACCATGCAAGTCTGAATGGATTAATCTTAGATTTAGGTCATTTGAAAATGACCCAGCTGTTCTGATGGCAGTCCCTCAGAAGTGCCCCCGTAGCTCCTGTGGCCCCCACCCCAACTCCAGGCCTCCTGTGAAAGTCAAAGCCTGTCTTTCATCTCCGATCAGTTGCATGTGCCCTCACAGATCCACAGGTTTTACTGCTTAAGTCTGGGCTGGCAGCATTGATCATGTGACCGTTGCCTGCCTGGCGTTTAGACACATCATAGCTGTGTGAGCGCTCTCTGTCTGCACTGCCTGCCAGTTCTGCTCACACATCCCCATCATTCGTCTCCCCATGCCTGTTAGTTTTGATTTGCACATGCTGTTGTCGAGGGTCCATCCGTGATCATCAAATCCTGCTAGTTGGAACTGTTAGGTCAGGTTACATCAAAGAGATCAGGAGGGATCAGCCTCTTGAAAGGGACAGGCTCTGGCTCACATCATCAGAAACAGGTGGAGGTCCTCATTGGGAGAACAAAGGAGAGATCACCATCTATAAAACTTTTATATTTCACAGAAGAGTTTCTTTAAATTCCTTTAAATTGCCACCCTCTTCTAAACAGAGAGCACAAACTAAAGAGCTGCAGCATAAAACATATGATATCAGGTTAGAGATTGTGGGACTCAACCACAGCACTAAATCCCATGAAGGTCACAAGCAGCAAAGCCTGAGACTTAGTGGTATTATGGCCACAAAGTGTTTAAGTGTGGATATCTGTTAAAAGCCAGAGCCAAAAGGGAAGTGGAAATGTATGGAATACGACTCAGGTGATACGAATTAGTTGAAAAGTTGTTGAAATCTTCAGAGGTTTTGTGTATAATGTAGTGATCTTACTTTGTCCTGTGGCTTTTTACTGCTTTTTAAAAAAAAGGAAACACTGCACCGGACTGACATTTTAATAACTGCGTGTCATAGCTAGGTAAGAGAAAAGTCATGATATTGCACTAAAAGGAGCAACATGTAAGATCTGGCCACCTGTCAAGTGCATGTTAACCTCAGTAGATATCTCTAAAACACAGTAAATTTGATTCTTCGACAAAATATCAGAGCTGTTACTTCTTTGCACTCTATTGGGAAGTTTGGTCAATTTTTGAATGGTTTAAGCTAAAATTCTTACATATATATTACATATTTCACCTTTTAAATAGAAATGTATATATTACTCTTGCAAATATAAAAAAATCATCAATAAATTGATCTGACTAATCTCAGATGGTTTTGACATTTTAGCCTTTTTGCGCCTGTGAAATGTTTTGAACCTAAACTTCTGTTCTGTTTCACTTTGAGACAGAGCCTCCAGAAGCAGGTTCATTTAATTTTATGCTGAAACAAATTAAAACCAAGTGCAACATTTAAAGCTAAAACATGACATGTACAGAATTTTTGGGTGTTAACAGACTGTGGCATTCCTTTCATGTGCCCCATCACATGTTGCTGATATTACCCAGAGAATCTGTAAACAACCTTGATCCTGACTTAAGTCAAGAAGTACCATCTAAGAAGTGGATGTAAATGGGGAGTAAGAGAGAGAGTAAAAGAGGCAGGAGACATCTGTCGAGCAGGCTCTCATTTCGTAAGAGGAGGCGGTCTATTGGTTACAGATGATGCCCTGTTTGATAAAAATGAGCTCTTTCAAGATAGGACAGCTTGCATTAGGGGTCTCTCTGGCACCAATGGGTAATCAAATAGTTTGGCTGACAGATCAGCTGTTTGTTGTCGATCTTTCATCTGAATGATGG
This sequence comes from Acanthurus leucopareius, assembly GCA_029814765.1. Lineage (NCBI taxonomy): Eukaryota > Metazoa > Chordata > Actinopteri > Acanthuriformes > Acanthuridae > Acanthurus > Acanthurus leucopareius. The sequence continues at coordinate 9,917,318 of JAQMCX010000021.1, read as the reverse complement.
TCACAAAATTGCTGCTGCTGCCTGTAAACAGTTATGTCACGTCATTCATAATAGTCAAGATGAATGTTTGTTTCTGTCTGTCTGTCAGGGTGAGTCTATGTGCATGTTTTGCATGTTTGCCTGCATGTGTTGGCATACCAGAAGGATGAGTAAAGAGGACCTGGATGTCTTTGAGATACCAGAACGTGAGTGTGCAGCTTTTCTCCAAGAGTTTTCCATTCATGCCGAGTGCTTGAATCACCCTTTGCATTGCCCTCTGCCAGGTAGACAGTGGGGAGAGCAGAGACCAATTACCGTCGAAACTTGCTATTATTATCATCAGAGAGGCGGCAGCCCTCCTTCCTCTGCGCTTATTCCCATCTCTACTGAGACAGAAGGAAAATCGGGCTCTTTTGTCTCGGAAATGTTTATTTATGCCACAGATTTTTTGCCAAAGGACATGGAAAAACCCTTATTACAGGTCATGACAGTAGAGCCACAACACATTATTCATTTTCTGTCCTTTAACCTGGTAGTCTCTTAAGGGAAATTCTTTTGAAGTACACACCCTGCTGTAAAACATGGTCGTTATTCAATTATGTGAGAGCTGTATTTGAAATAGTTTTGAAGCTGTAGCTCTTAAAAAAACATCATCAGAGCAGTTCAGAATTAACGTTATTATGTATATTTTTGTTTTATTTTGGTTTTTATAAAGAATTCAAGTATGAAAGAGACGGAGTTGATTGTGATGTTGGGTCAATATCAGTGCCATTTTGGTGCCAGTTTTTCATACAGGAAAGACTACTCCTAAACCATTTTCACAAATCAACCCAGTACAATGACTACAGAATCAGGTCTGGACATTATGGAGTGTTGCCCTTCACACATTCAGCACACAACGGGGGATTAGTCATGTCAGACATGTTCTCAAATACTCCATTAGGTTTTGGTTGGGTTAGACCCTGCAAGAGACATGACGTGATTTGTTTGTAACACTTAGACAATAGTTGATGAAGCTAATGATGACTGGTTTTTTTTTCTTTCTTTTTTTTTGCAATACTCTAAGTGCCACACGGATTTTGAAGTATCTTCAACATCAACGAGAAGAGTGGAACAAAATATACAGGCAAGAAAAAAAGCAGGTGCACTCTTTGGGTCTGTGTCAAGCAGCAGTGTTAGAACATCAACATGCCCACTCAATTGCTGTGACTTCCCTGGACAATGACCTGCTCTATTTGCACATGAGCTCAACTGTGCATTACAGGGATTTAGGATTATGGAGCATGATAAAATCCAAGCCAAATGATTTGGACCTTTGCATTCACACATACAGCTGGATGGGGTAAAATTTAAGGTTAGAAGTGCATGTGTGAAAGTGGCTCTAGACTTAAAGCAAAACTCACTGGAAATATGCACTAAAAAGCAATGTAGTCTTGGACTAGACTTAATCCCTCTCCAGGAAATCGGCCTGTGTTGTGAGTACAAGTTATGCGCTTCCATCCACTCAACCAGTGGGACACCATCAGCGTATGATATGCGCCTCATTATTTTTGACACTCTCTTAACACCAAGCAGCCGTTTTCTTTTATCCTCTCAGCAATAAGATGAGGCTACTGTAATCAAAGAAGACAATGATCAGTGCCAGTCTCTTCGCCTGGTCTGGTACCTGCTTTGATGTCATATTTTGGTGTATAGCGGGCTGTGGTCCATGCCAAAGAGCACCCATAGTCGCCAACTGTCTGACAGGCTGCCTTTAATCAGAATGACATCACTCTGCTACTTGATTACTTTCCACGGGCTCTTCCAGGCCTGGGAATTTTCTCCCATGAATCTTAAATCATCATCCCTGCTTTTACACCCGCAGTCTTAAAATAAAAGGCACATCTGAGACTTACATAAGCTTGTGTGGCATTCGTACAGTATTGGCATTCAGAGCAAAAAGTAGACTGTTAGCACTTTGAGGTCAGGTGTTGATCTGCGAGAGTCATTTCTGAAGACAAGATCCATTTTCTCTTTTTGAAGATTCTTTGAAACGCTGTACTTTTTGATGCCACAGAAACCAGACAGAGCTTAAGTAATGAGAAGAAGAAACATTAAGAGACAAAACAAAACAAGGAAAATACAAACAACTTTCAACTCAACATTTCCCCTCCTTGATTTTCCCTCCATGGGGGAGAGAGTAGTGATAAATTACAAGGCAGAGGCTGAAGTGTTTGCTTTTGGAGGAAACTGCTGTGTGAGGTGGATATTTTTAACCAACTTTTCTAGCTGGCAGCGATGCCGCTCTGCCCAGCGTCGGCTCCACAGGACCGCTGTCTGTCTTCACCTGTAGGTCAGGAGCAGACGGCCTCTCCTCCCCACATCATACAGACTCTCCTCTAGATGCCCCGAGGATCAAGAGGTGTCTGCAGGCCTCTGACCGTCCTCTGACTGGAAACTTGAGTTTTCAAAAGAAAAAAAAAATTGAAAGGATTAGCAAGTGTTTAGAGGGGATGTAGAGAGTGACTGCATATCTTCAAGCGGCTGAAGTGGGATAGACAGTACATAACTCATGGGGCTTCCAAGTCCGCGCTGTTCTTTGATGTACGCAGATGCATACAGCACATATCCTCTTACAAACACCAGTGGGTATAATTATCATCGTGTGATCTAATTAGAATCATGGACCATGATATATTGAAGTCAACTTAAAAAGGGGGAGTACTACTTCCTACAAAGCCACCTAAGCCGTTGAAATCTGGGTGTCTTCCCGCAATGATCTTCTCTTTGCTCATGAGGTCACCTGTGGTCGGCCAGTGGAAACATTTATTCAATACAAGGTAAAGTATCTTTTTGGAAATATACTGCACTCACTTCCGTTTGTCCTGTGGCAGGAAGAACGTGGTCATTTGTGGGCTGAGGAAAGTGTTACTCAGGCTTTACTCACAAAGTGTGCAAGAAATCATCTTGTTTTTGTGATGACTAATGAGCATATTGCTATGAGCACCTTGCGTTATGTCTGTCTGGTTTTGATCCATTTATAATGCAGCACTGGAACCAGGCTCTTACGGACACTCTCTGAAAACAAGTGGAGAAGGCAACATGTGAACTATATATTGATTATCTGTTCCAACTTTTTATCTTCACTGTAGGTCTCGAAGCTGGGAAAAGAAAGGATGTAAATAAATAAATAGTAGAACTATATACCAGGCTCTACTATCATCAAGTAAAATTCCTAAAGTGAGGACTTCAAACACAATTAAGGCAAAACATCAGGAGAATAAGATGAAATTCCAGCAAAGCGAATGCCCTCACATCTGGAGGACAGGTGTAGCCCTAATTCACATGTTTCAGAACTTTCTCCTTAATTTACTCATTTAAGAGTCCACAAAAATAGGAGCGAGTGGTTGTGTTCTTCTGGATTTGATACAGGGAAGGATTGAAGTCCCTGGGAAAGCCAAAAGGCATGGTTACCCCTCTAAAAATGAAAGCACGACAGGCAGGTAGGGGAGAGGACAACTGTAATGTGTCTGAAGCGTAACCTGTTCTCCGGCCCTCGCTTTGAAACCAGATGAGGATCGGCTGTGGCCCTGAAGTCATTACACCTTCAAAGGTAATTAACACATGGCTTTTGTTTGGGCCCGATGAGCCCCAGATTATGTAGGTACAGATGGTCAGGGGGGCGGACGACAGATACTGAGAGCAAGGTGTGCGTGGATGTGCTTTCATGTCAGCAGGAAGTGCTTGACCCCTGGCCCCCTCCTGACCTCAAATCTAGGCTGTCAACACCACTTCCTTGAGTGCCCTGTAAAGATTAACATGTGGACAGAGACAGGAGCCTTTGGACCCCCGTGTGATGAGCAAGGGGACCCAGCTGGCATCTCTGCCCTGCAACACCCTTTGCCAGTTATGCTAACATAAGGTTGTATAAGATCAAACGTTTGTTTGATCTATAGGTCTTGTAGATGAAAATGTAACATCAGTTTTTCGGATACTGTAAGAGCACAGGAGCAGGAGATCAGAAAGGTGTCTCTTGATTGTTTGTCACCATCAGCAGGTTTGTTTCTGCTCTTCTCTAATGATTTGAGCTTCTGTTTCACTTGTTGTGCTAAAAACTGCCACCTGGCGTATTTTTCGAGGTGGTAAATAGCAGCACTTTCCATTGCCATCAAAGGAAAGGAGGTCTTGCCTTGACCTTGGAGCCACTTTACCCTTTAACCCCTCTGATCTTTCTTCCAGTACAGTTACTACAGGGACTCTGTGTAGAATCATGTGTGGAAAGGTATTTTGAGTGATCAATCTAAAACCACCACTCTATCCATCTGTAGTCAGTTCTGTTTTGTTTTATAAACAGAAAATTAAAGGAGAACCTACAGTAATTTGCTTCTTTCTGAAGGAAGATTAAACTATTGATACCGCTCTAACAGTGCCTTTAAAGCTCACAATAAACATGTTTTATCTGGTTGTGTTAAAATTGCAATTATTTCCTGCTTTTTGGCAGAGGAGAAGTAACTTCTGAGACTCCCTACTGGTTGATACTAACTGATTTTTAGCTAAAAAAAATTTTGGCAAATTTACTCAATGTAAACTTATGAAATTGTCATTGTTGTCATATCATGTTAGCTGTGTAGCTTATGGGCTTAGCCTGTTAGCTAGCTGCAGGCAGTATCTTCATATTTATTGTTCCGTCAAGTGGAATCAAAGTAGTATCAACTTCCTTATCTAGCTTACAGCAAGAAAGCAAATAAGCATATTTAATAAAATATTTAGCTATTCTATTGAGTTTGAATCACTCTAAATAGCTGTTTACATAATTTAATGAAATACAAATCCCGCATTATAAGGGAGGAGTAAAAGGTTTTAGTCACTGTTAAATAGTATCCGTACAACACATCCTGATTGGTGCTGGTGCAACGATGTTCACTAGATTATTTATTTATTTTTTGATTGAGTCATCGTGAGCTTTTGATTCAGGATGACATCAGGGTGATTCAAAGGGCTGAGTAATGCTTAACTATGGGCCCACACATTTTGTGGACGAATGCATACTGTGATGCTGAAATCATGTCGGCATGTAAGTGCATTAGAAGATGGTATGATTCAAATTCTCCACATCAGAGCACTAAAGATCTCCAGATCCGCAGAATTGCGTTCTGCTGAGTCCCTTTCCACCTTCAAGAGACAACTGAAGACCCAATTGTTTAGAGAACACCTTGGCACTTAACCTGACTCTTCTCTTTGACCTTTAAGGTAGAGTAAGTCAGGTGGTCCAAAACCCAGCACTTAATGATTGTCTAGCACTGACAAAGTTGTGTGATG
>JAQMCX010000021.1:9897237-9911874 GCA_029814765.1 Acanthurus leucopareius | reverse complement strand
CTACGGGTTTTTCCTTCCTCTAGATTCTTGCTTGTGTTGTACGTCGCTTTGGACAAAAGCGTCTGCTAAATGAAATTATAGAATTGTAGAATTGTAGAATTGGTGCCCCTGCTGGCATCAAACACATTCATATGCAGGGACATACATACACAGACATGGTGATCCCTACAGTTTAATATGAATTATCTCGAGCAGACACTTAGATCTGTGGGTCAGCAGTCTGTCTCAAGAGAGTGTTTGATGATTGCGTTTTATTGTTCCAGAAGGTCAAGATCTTCAAAGCTCTCCTTCTGTTCTCCACAGGGCACCCGGGCAACAGCTGTCAGAATACACTCGGCTTTGTGTTTTTATACGAGAGAAGAGGCAGGTCAAGCCCACTCACACAGAAATGTTTTTACTGGGGGGTAGGCACTCAGTGGACACAGAAATATTGTTGTTCTGCCCTTTTGTGCCGGCGAGCAGGGAGCGTGTGAACCCTGTCGAACGGGACGTCACCTCTCTCAGGTATGACGCAGATCAAATAGCCTTTTTGGCATGATTCAGCAGTATCCCTATGTGTGTGAATGAATGTGTATGTGTGTGAATTGTTACAGACATAACAGACCACCACTTGGTCTTCAAGATCAAATGTCTTCTGTCTTTTGCTCCTTCAGTGTACTGTGTTAGAGCAGATACACTAAGGCAACAAATGTTGTTTTGACAGGTTTACACAGCAGAGGATTTGACTTTACTGCTGCTCCTGTTAGAAAATACCAACATACATATTGTTTTACATATTACCAGCTCCCGCAAAGCCCCCTTACATTTTGTAAGGGGGCTTTAAAGCAACAGTTTCACAAAAGGGTAGGAATTACAGAGAAACCCTGAAAACATTTTATGATGATACATTGCCCACAACAGGGAAGGTATTGGGATACAGCAAATCTGCGATCCTTGAAACATTGCAAGACAAGATCTTCAATACATCACAATGTCAATGCTACTGAAGAAAATCTAAATACTCCCTTAAAGACAAGAAACAGGAATTATGTGACTATTAACTGCAGTGTGGTGTCAGTTTTACTGTATTTGACAACTGAGAAGAGATAAAACAATGTACAAAAATGAGCGCAGAGCTGTATCTAAGTGCCTCTTTGAGACACATACACATACACAAACTGCAACTTGTCTGTACCCATAAACTGGCAAGAGGCCAAACTGGTAGAAATGAGAAAAATGGGAATTCATGTCAGAGAATCACTCTGGTAAGTCAAATTTGCAGGGAAACGCTTGTTTTAGTAAAAATATCTACATTTTGCACTGTAGTATCAAGAACATAACAGACTGAAATCAATATTTTGTCCCACCCCTACTTTTGAATGTCATTTGCAAGCCACAGATACCATTACCCAGTGATCTTCGAGGATATTTTTAGTAAACACAAGCCCCTTAATGGGCAATTGAGGGTCTTTTTTAAGGAATTCAACCTGACAAAAACAAAGGTTGAGCATCTGTAAATGGAGATAAGAAATAGTTGAACTACAACCATCACACATTGCACCATTTTGTTTACTATGAGCCCTTTAAAAAGACATTCCACCAAATATTTTCCTCTTGACAACTACCAGCACAGAATACAGTCAACAAGGGGAAAATGAAAGGAGTCTGTAAGTTAAAGCAAATGGCCAAATGAGAAAACTTTCTTCTAGCTCCAATCCAGTGATGAAGAAAAGCTGAGCCTGATGACAACATAAGTGCCAGTGGTTTAGATCCATTGTGAATGCTGAAGCCCCCATCCATCTGCCGCAAAAATGGAAGCCAACAAGGATGCAGTGATAAGATGTGGATGGTGTGGCCCGCTGTAGACTAGTTGACTGTTTTTCTGACCTCCTGCACCCTGTGGCTGACCACCCTGAAGCGCTGACTTTTTCATGCGCTTGCTGTGATGCTGCTCCACCCTTGTCCTTCCATCTTGACAGGATATCCATGAAAGACTCTCTCTTGCCCCCTCCACCTGTTTTCACACCCAGCAAGCTGAAGAGGCTCCTTTTCATGCTGTTGCTATGCATTTAAAGAGTCCAGTTGCTGAACACATAGACTCCACGGTCTGTGGTTTGTGCCTTTGATAGCTGGAATGCTGTTTTGGGCTTTCTTGGAAAGCAACTGGTCAAAATGTACCAACCCGAAGCCAATTTATTTTCCAGCTTTACAGACATGCAGAATAAAAGTGACTTTATAGTGGTATGTCTCATCCTCACAGAGCCCACTTAAAATAACAATTTGTTTCCACTTAATCTGCTGTAATTTGCCCAGTTTGCCTGGTTGCTGCTCAAATGGAGGTAAGAAAAGCGGCAAGCACTGACTCTGCTCCAAAGTATATCAGGAGTTCGTCACAACTACCAAATAGTGATTATGTTTTATCCGCATCTGTAAATACAAATTAAAAAAATGAGGACAATTCCTACTTTGCAGTAACAGATCTGATTTATGTTCCCCCTGAGAGAGCTGCCATCATTGAAGGCAGGCGGTTGATTCAGTTTGCCAGTTTTCTTAAATTTGCTATTTCCAACATTCCCTAGCCTTTCACTAGTTTTTAAGATGCCAAGAAATAACCAAATACAGATTACATGCAAATAGGACAGGAAGTTTGAATCAATTTCTCAGTTTATCTTCTTTGCTACATCAGTGCAAACAGTAAAAGCAGCTGGCTAGACTTTTGTCATTTCATCAGATCTTTAGCGGAGCAACATCAGTGAACTCACTGGAGAGCGGGACACAGTTGCAGGAAGGGGTTCGTGCTCAAACAAAATGCTGTCACTTTGATCATTTCCTACTAGTCTTTGATCTCGGCACTCTTGAAAGGGCCGTTAATGATGTTTAATTGATTATGTAGAATGAACAAGCATGGTTTGCTCTCATATCATTCATTCCTCCCCTTTTTTGTGTGCTCTCTCCAAAAGAAGATCGCTCGCATGCCATATTGCCCCTTTCCTTTCTTCTTCTAAAACAAATAAAGACATCAAACATCAAAGCTGTTCTTGGTTAATAAAAGAAGACCTCAAATATTTTCCATTATGTTTGACATGGTTTTGGGTTTCGCCAGCTAGAGGAATAACAACAGGACGGAATAAAATGACGCTTTTTTTTTTGTTGTTGTTGCTCCGTTTCTGTGTTACAGAGGTTAAGCAGACCAAACTTGAGCCTGCTCTTTGATCTTGTTGGCTCTAATTATTCAAAGGTAGTCTTTCTCTCTTCCACTTCTCTTCCGAGACACAAGTCCCCCCGCTCGCTCTCTCTCTCTCTCTACTGTCCCTTTCCACCCTCCTGATTATGATATCCAGAGTTCCCGGCTAAAACAACAGTCTGTCAGAGGATCACTTTCCTTTGAAGTCGATGTCAGTCAGTTGTGTTTCTGTCTTGGGCCAGAGCGCTGACCCCTGACCTGCAGTGATTACTTCCGTGGTGCAGCCAAGCAGAGATAACTGTAAATGCAGGCCTTTGATATCCACTTGAGAGCAGAGGGTTGTGCCTGAAGGGAAATACAATGATGATCAGGCATCTTAGCATGTGTGTGTGCACGCGCTCACACACAGATAGACAAACAAGGCCCCCATATGGCAGAGGTCAAGCAAACATGGGTACAATTCCTGATCAAAGTCATAACATAATGATGCATGAACCTTTCTGAACCCAAATCAGAGAAGATTTGTGTGCTGCTGCTAATGAAATCTTCATCCTAAATCTTCCTTCTGATGTCAAGCTTTTGTGGTGACTCAGGAAAACTTATAGCGGGAGTTAAAGTGATATTAATGTGACCTCAAATAGTTGAAGCAATAGTGCAGCATTTTGGAAAAAGCACTTTGGAGCTTTCCACCACTGAGTTAGATTGGAGCAATGAATGAAGAGACAGTACAGCCAACAGCCAGTTCACTTAGCTTAGCGCAGAAATGAGGAAAACAGGTAGCCTGCCTGGCACTGTCATCGCAAAATCCACCTAAAAACAACTTAAAGCTCACAAATTAACATGTTTTTTTTTCTCTTTTCTGCAGGCTAAGTGCTGGACTGTTTCTCAGCTTGGAACAGTAACCCTCTGAAGTCTCCGCTGAGCCAAGAAACAGTCTGGCGCTTAATCTCTATAAACAGATATGTGCATATGCAGAGTGTAAAGCCTCAAGGCAATGGACAGTATTTTGGTGTGTGATTTATCACCTTGATTAAACATTGCTACCCTTGCTGGTCGACACCAGAAATACTATTTGGTTTAAGTTTTTATTTTTATTTCATTTATGTAGACCCTTAAAATTACAGGATCATTTAAAATGTTCATAATGCATGGCATAAAGTGCAACAAATTTTAACTGCATTGAAAATATGATTTGGTTATTTAAGAATGTAATTAATAGTTTGACATGACTCTCACACACAACAATATTTGTTTATGTCTAACCTTGTTTTCTGAGTGTTTCCTGGCTTTATACGACCATTCAAAGTTCACATTTATGTTAAAATGTTAGGAGAAATTAGTCATTACTATTATAATTGACTAGTCACATTTAAAGCAAGCTTTCGATGCGTGCAAGTAAGTACACTGTATAAAGAGCAAAACAGGCAAAGGGTCAACATTCTGGCTAAAATGCAATGTTAGAAGCTATCTGTTATTGTCTGTAGACAGTTTTGATTTTCAAGAGCATTTTTGTAAACTGGCTTGTGAAACACTTGACTTGTTAGTTGCTAACTGGACTAGTCCACGGATGAAGAAGTCTTGGCCCGCATATTTTTTATCTGGATATGATTTTCTAGATTTACATAATAATTTATTAGAGGCTCTGAAACACTGTCCATTGCCTGCCGAGGCTAAATTGTCCTCAGAAGATAGCTTTCGTTCCATTAATTCAGTGTCAGTTTCTGGGACAAACTAAGGACAGGAAACTTGGGGCTAATCATGTGACAATAACTTCTGAACTAAAATATTTACATGTTTTGTTTTGATGTTAAAATAAACCATAAAATGTAACCACTGATTCCAAAAACCACAAAATGTTTGTCCAAAGCGTTTTCCCAGATATCGCTGTCCGTTGATGAAGACAGTCTTTTTGCATTCTCTTTTATACTTTTCCTTAAATCACATTAATAGCAACATCCTGTTGCATCTGCAGTGAGTGTTATTTGCTTCCTCAAACCCGAGGAGTTTGTTCCTCAAAGTTCAGCAGTGTCTGAGGTGACTAGGAGATAGAGAAATGACAAAAAGGATGTTGAGAATGCTACTTTTTGTCTAACAGAAGCCATTTGTCGAGATCTGTTCAAAAATGTCAATCAGAGAGGAGCAAAAATAGAGAATAGAGAACGCTCATCATTCAACGAATACATCAGTGATGGGAGTCTGTTTTGTTATTCCGTGGATTTTTCTTCCGGCAGATGCCTTTTTTTCTGCAGTTGTCCTTTTATCTTCGATAAAAGTATTTAGTCAACGTGACAGTCCATTTTCATCCGTGTCCAGATGGCGGACTAAAAAAAAATTCACATCCACAAAAATGCACGGATAATATCCATTCTCACATGCGTAAAAATGTAAACAATTGTAAATATTCAAGCTGCTGTCACAGCCGATTATCTCTTTGAGAATGCTGTTACAAAACAATTATAATCGTGTTTTGTTTAAATCAGCCACAGTTAATGGATTTAAGTCCTCAGACTCTCTGACATCGGCATATATAGTCATTACTGGAACGACTGTTGACATGTTCTGCTAAACAAGACCAGAGTCGACCACGCTCTCATGTGAGGGACAAATGAAGATGAGCAGATGAGAGTTCTTGATGGGGACTCACTCTCTCTCTCTTCATCCTCTGCTGTAATTATGGCCCTTCTTTCTTTCACTCTGTACTTCTAGTCGGCTGTGGCATTTTCTTTCTCTTTTTTTTTTTATCTGAAGGAAAGAAAAAGCCAAAAGCAGTGAGCATGCTGCTGGACTGAATGCCATGTTCGAGCTCAGAATAGTAAACACAAAGCCTTGTAATTTGCAGAATGCTTTTGTCATCTTTACCTCTAATTTCTCTCTCAGTACAGAGTGAGTGCCACATATGAAGAGCGGGCATCAAAAGGAAGCCGTGGAATGCGTCAGGATAAAAATGAACACAAAAATGAATGACGGTTGCTCAGACCACAAGTCTTGCTATATGTGACATTGCTCTTTATTTCACACCCAAGCAATATTAAGTTTAGATTATTTTATGCTCAAGTTGAGGCAGAACATGACCTAGAAAATCTAAAAATGTAAGTGAAGTGTGCATAGTGGCAATTCAATTCCCATCATGTAAGCTTAGATTGCATACACAATAGCAATTCTGCTCACGAAGTAAAATGATGTGGAGTAACATTCTGCTGGAACATCCTGCTCAGCATGATAACACAGACATAGCACTCTCTGAATGAGCACTTCTGCCAGTTCCTCCTTATAGTTGTCTTTTCTGATTCGGATTCTTAAATGAAATTGAAAATATGGCATATGTCAGGCAGCCTATGCTGTTTCAAACAGCCACCTCAGGAGGGAGCTGCAACTGCTCAGGATTCTGCTCTAACCTCAGTCACAGCTATTGACTGCAGGCTCTGTCACCTGTCACCTTCTTGACCAGCTCCTGTGTGACTCCCCCCCCCACCATCTTCACAAAAAAATTTAAGCAGCAGCTTTTACTAGTATTTCAGGTCTTCTTGTCTCTCTTTTTCCTGTCTGTGCTCCTCTACTAATGATCTGTCAGCCTTTGACAACCAGCTGGCCGACTCACTCCATATGACAAATGTACTTTCTTTGCTCTTTGCACATTATGTATGATTATACACCTTTGTAGGTTCATTCTTGTCCTTTTGGAGTAAGTGACGAGTTCATATAATGCACTCATTCAGTTGCCTCCTTCTTGTCCCTTCTGTAATTTTTTTTTTTAATTAGTCCTGTGTCTCAGCCTCTGTGAGATGTAATTTACTCAAATTCCAAAATAAACTCCACTAGTCCAAATTATCCACTGTATATTTCTAATTATAATTTCTGTTATTGGCCTCAAAGAGCAACAGGATTAAAGATACCAAAATGTCAGCCCATCATTCACAGAAATTGTTTTAAGTTGTTGCACTGCTTTTGGCATGCTCCTCCTTCCTTACATTAAACAGCAGCTATTGTCCTCTGTATTTGACATGTAAATAATTTGACCGCTCCCATGGCAACATCTTCCATGTAAACAGCCTCAGCATCATGTGAAAGCCCTCTACTGATATGACTTTGTTTAGTGGTAGACCCAGGGAAGAGAGAGGGAACTACTTATGGAGACATAACTTTAAAAATCCCTTTCATGTCTTGGAAAAGCGATGAACTTCTGTTGTGGTTTATTGCCGGCGTGATTTTTTAAAAGCATCCCCCTGGCTCTTTGAAGTGAGAACGGGTCTGTTTTTCTTCTGCAGTGGTGTCACAATGTCACTGCTCATCTGTTTCTTCTCTCTGATTGGATCAGATTAAATTCTCCTCCATGTCTAAATTGGTTGGACTGAAATAAAACTGGGTCCAACACGACAAATTGCACTGCAAATACAGGTGTCCCAACAAATCTAATAACTGCTCCTCTATCTTAAGGAAATAATTTTACATTTCGGGAAGCAACTTTATTCTCCTTATTGCTGTGAGTTAGAGAGAAGTGCGATATCTCAACAGTCTAAATGCGCTTATCTTAGCAGAAGGTTTTGTGCCAAATTAGCCTGTTTTCTTGGCTGGCGCTTCTATCATCATGGAGTCTTGTTGATTGCCTGGCACTTGCTTAGGGACAAACACCCCCTTTAAAGAAGTGGATTAAAGTTTTTTTTTTAACTTTATTTACTTAAAAGATATGACATTTCAACTTTTTTAATTTGTTAATGAGAAATAATATTTTAGTTTTCTAGTAGGCACATCTAGTTAAAAACAGACTAGCTATTTTTTCGTTTCCAGTTATGCGCTAAGCTAAGCTAAGCTAATTTGCTTATTAGATATTAATCATACAGACATCGAAGTGATAGCAGTCCCTTTATCAAATTCTCATCCAAAAGGAAACAAGTTTACATCCAAAATGTTGCACAACTCCTTTATTAGATGGCGTTTTTTCATAGTAGTCTATAAGATGAGTAAAACTATTTCTGCGACTGATTGGACCTGCATTCACTGACAAATGTGCTGCCTCTTCAAAGTAAACTGAGCAGGCTATAATAATTGTAGTATCTTTATTCACTTTTTACTGATTTTGTCATGCATGCCTTCATGCTGCTGAAGCCAGTGCCTCATTATGCTTTTACAGCCTGTTGCGGTCATACTCGCGCTGCGGTCACACACTTCGAATTGTTCTCCTGACAGCTGTCTGTGCCTTCTATTATAGATACTTGAAACGAAGGAAGGTTTTATTTTCTTTCTGAGTATTATTTTTACTGATTCGTGTGTCCTTTTATGATGTTATTTCAGCTCCGAGCGTGTTCAAAAATAGTCACAAAATGCTATTCTCAAGCATTTATATACCTAACATATAAACATTTTTATTGACCAAATGTAATTTTGCGGGCAGAAATAAAAGAGGAAGACAAAAAAGACACGCATTTTTTGATTTCCTTCCAATAAATGTTTGGAATTGTAATAACCTCTGGGACAGACAGCTTGTTACTGTCTCATGTGGCTAGAGGTTGCGCTCTCTCTCTCTCTCTCTCTTTCTCTCTCTCTCTCTGTGGTATGCGTGTCCAAGAGCCTGTTACTCTTTGAGGTCTTGGTTTGTTTAATGAAGTGGTAATCTGTCTACACAGAGGATCACCCTTGATTCCTAAGTTCACTGTGTCAAGTGGCTCTGTTTATAAACTTTTAAGTGTCTCTAATAAAAATGCCTCTGACTGCCCCCATGCTTGGAGCGGCATGTCTGATATAACGATGTATGTCAGTGCCGCTGACTGATGCTGCCCACCTCTGGGCTTGTATATGTTGCCGACATTGAAACCTATGCTTGTGGCTCCGCTGTGCTGAGAGCCAAATGCAAATTGTATCTTAGAGGGAAGCCGGCAGGGATGTCCATGCAGGCCAAAGGAGGTTACGTTCTGTCAGACTTGGATGTGTTTGTGCAGCCATTTTTTTTAAAAGGGGGGGGCTGAGGCCTTTCCAGCTGTGGCACTGCAGTTTGCCCCAGGACCATCAGAAAAACAACATCAACATTTGAGTTGCAGCAAGGAGACTGAAAACACGATCCACTCTGCAGTGTGTTTGAAATGTTAACTAAAGAAAACAAGCTGGCTAATGGTTTTGTATTTATATATTTTCTTAGCAGGCTTTGAAGTCAGAGAGCCTACGTTGCATGTTAGCTCCAGGCAAATCACAAAAGTAGCCAAACCGTAAATGTAAAGATACCAAAAAAAAAAAAAAGCTTGTTTCACCTCTGCCTCAGAAGATTTCAAGGATTTTACTAAAACATTTTCCTTCATCTCTGTGTTTAAAGTCTGGCCAGATATTTGTCAGTTCTTCCTTAAATATTACCGCCACTGCTCTAGATGCCCCCAAGGCAAATCAGCAGTTTTTTTATATATATATATATTTCAAGGCACTTTTCTTATGTTAGAGGATAAAGAGAACTCACTAAAAAATTTTCTTATATGAAGTTAAAAAAAAAGGTTGTTGACTATGAAGTTTACACTCACTTTCTTGTACTAAGCTTATACATAGAGGAGATAAAAGTGACAAAAGGTGAATCTCACATACTTCTTTTGTATTGTGGATATGTGTTCAGTCAAAGAACACAGATTTTTAAATACATTTGTAAATTATCCGGCATATTAAGCTGGTTTTGTGAACAATATGAGCTCTGTAGCTCAGCAATATAATATTCTAACATAATTATTTTGTAAGTTCATTACAGTAGCCTGTTTGTATACCATTATGCAGTAGAAAAAAAAGGTAGGACATGTTTTTGGCCTTTTTCTTTTATTTCCCCTCAACCATATCTTTGTACCTCTCGTTTATTGTGAAATTGCCTCATAAATACTGAACAGTGACAAGAAAATGCATCATATTTTAATCAAAAAATTTTTTTATGCATCAAGTTTGAACTTTGTCTTTAAATGTTGTTTTTGATTTGCCGTGAATAAGTTCCTTCTCTGGAAAAAAAAAAATCCATTTTCACATTTGCTTGTAATTAATGACTTTGGAAGTATTTTCCACAAATTAAATATTTCCACTGAAAACCATGGAAATCTACGAATCCTGAGAATGAGACACTGTGTCCTGAAAACAATGTGGTTGAAGAAGCTGTCAATTTTTTTTTCCTTTTTTTTTTTTTTTTTTGCAAAATACTGATCACATCCTCTGAACTGAGATGAAGGAAAAAAAATCTCAGTTACTGACATCTGAAAAGAAAAACTGGCAAACAAAACCCAAAATATCTGCTTGGACACATACTATTAGAGTCGCATGAAAAAATATGTTTTGGACCAGGTTTGGAGCCACGCTTTATGTCCTGAAGAAGAGTCAGTGCAGTCTATCTTGTGTTGGTGTATGTGATTGTTTTGTTCGCTTCTGTGTGTGTGTGTGTGTGTTTGTGTGTATGCGTGTGTGTGCTGGGGGGTTATTACTGCTTCTCGTTGGTTGCGGCACAGTCCCGTCTGTCCTGTGGGACATCTGTGGGTTGCGTGATGGGCTTTGTGGAACGGTGCTCTGTTAGCGGAGTTAAACAGGCACAGTCACGAGCTCCACCAGACGCCATGGGCACAAGTGGCCTTGTCTCTTTGAGGCTTCGTACACACGCACATGTGCTGACATACTACAACATAGAAACACTAAATGACACTAATACACAAACATAAAGCACAGTCAGTTTTTGACCACAGGCAGATATCCTGACAAGTTTTTAGGAATATTTAAAGCCATGGAAAATGTTTCACTTAAGGGCCTGCAGCGCTGACTTTCCCTCTATCCTGCCCAAGCTGGCCAAATCTTAGAAAGCTGTGAATGAGTTGTCCTGCAGCTGCCAGTGTTTTTGGTCTTTATTGGCCTACCAGCACATGTTTGATACATCCCAACCACACCAGCACCCACCACCCATTTATCTGTAATGTGTGCGGCCTGCACTGTATTTGAAAGCCTTTTCAAAGCAGCCAAAATCTAGTTTTATGCCTAATGTGTAGCTATCCAACACTTTAATAGCTGCATTTTTATGGTTACTTATTTATTTTAGCTAAAAAGGGAGTGGGTGTCGGTGAGTATGAATGTTTTATCTCCCTCTTGCCTATTTGTCAAAAAAGTGAGCCGTAAACCTCCAAAAGAGGTTGAGAATGGAACATCTATTACAGCTACCAACCTTTTTGTTCCAAGTGAGTAATTTGGTGGGAGATGAAGTGCTATTGGCTGGTAAATGTTGTGTATCAGAGTGGTCACTGCACAGC
This sequence comes from Acanthurus leucopareius, assembly GCA_029814765.1. Classification (NCBI taxonomy): domain Eukaryota; kingdom Metazoa; phylum Chordata; class Actinopteri; order Acanthuriformes; family Acanthuridae; genus Acanthurus; species Acanthurus leucopareius. The sequence continues at coordinate 9,900,471 of JAQMCX010000021.1, read as the reverse complement.
TCGCTCTTATTTAATAGATGAAACGCTAAGTCTCCATTCTCATGTCAGACCCTGATAGATTTTAAATGATTTTGGGGGCAGATGAGGATAATGAAGACCAGAGTGTAAACAGGCCAGAGTTATGTTAAAAAGAGAGGAAAAACTTGGGGAGATCAAACAGCCAGTCCATTGACTTTGATGTTTGTCTCTTTCGTTCTGAGTCGCGGTGGTTGCAGACATTTTATTAGTCTTCCACCAAGACGCTTCATCTCTCCTGCCTGCCACCTATTTTTCACATGCAAATCCTATGTTTTACTGACACATAATGGCAGTGTCTTCCCAAATGTTTTGCTCAGTGTAAAACTTTTCAACGAAAAACAAAAAAGCCGCATTGGTACATTTCTATCCTCAGAGTCATTGTTATATCCTTAACAACATACACTGATTGTAATAAATTCTACCTGGCTCTGCCCCTCCTGTGTGTTTAATTAGCAGAGGAAATGACCCCAGTGTACTTTCATCCTCAAAGAGATGCTCTTCATGCTTTTGTTCAACCTTGTTTTGTTTTCCTCCGAGCTCTGATTTTTAGGGAACAAACTAGCAAAGCCGCACACATTGAGGTGCCAGCATGGGAGGCCTGGCTGGCTTGGCAGGCAAGCTCAGTCCATCAGAGCGGTCGGCCTTTTATGAGATCACATGAAAGCGCGGGAAATAACGACGAGCGTTTGATCATTGGAGACCAAGCTGATTTACTGCTTAACCCAACACCACGGCTTAGACCTGGCAGAGCATCACCTACGCCTGCCTGAGAGAAAGATGAGAGTGAAACACGGCCCCTAGCACTCCTCTTTCACTTTCCCGCGGTTTACTGCGATGGCTTCAGGTAGGAGTTTGGTGCCAGGCCTCTTCCACAAAGCTTTACCTTCACTTGGAGCAACTAATGAGCTAATGCAAGGGAAATCTTTAACTTGTATCAGACACCCACGCTCAACGGAAAGGAATTAACAGCATTCTTGTCAAACAAAATGGAAACGTCTGTTCTTCATTTCTGAGCATTATGTCATGGGATTGTACTCCACTTTTGAAGTTTTACCTGAGTGCGGTGGGATTATTTCCCACATGTTTGTGTTGATTAAATAGTTGATAGATGATTGTGTTTTTTTTTTGTTGGCGGTTGGAAACTTGGAGCAGGTTGTAAAGAGGCACCTGGCTAATACTCAGCATCAGTTGTAGCTGCTTGAGTACAATGTAGCGTTGAAGCAGCTTGTTAAGTCAATATACTGTAAATCAACAAAGGCAATAAAATTGTTATAGCATGATCTTCATTCTCACTAAATGCTGTTTCCTAATTCTTCCCCTCTGAATACACTCTGACACATTACCATCAATGGCTGAGTCAACATCAAGGCCTTCAGGAAAAGCAAACTTTGGCATCATCCTGGGAAAACAGACTTTACGATTAGGGATAATGCATTTGTGTGATAGCACTATGTTTTAACAATTGACATGCCAGAAAAAAAACACTTATGAATGTGTTTAAATACTTCGTGTAATATTCATGAATACGACTTTGGGATTCCTACCAAATTTTTTAAAGGTGCTGTATGCAACATCTGAACACAGATTACAGCACAGATCCTACTATTATCTCTAATGACTTTGTGTTAGTGGTGCTAAAAAATCTAGTCAAATCTGCTTTGATCATATAACCCAACCTTAATTGATGGTTCACATATAGTGCAGTGTTTATTAATCACAGGCCCCATATTTTTTAGCATTTAGGATTCCTGGTTTTCAGCCAGCCTGTCTAGGTTCAACTCTTGCTATCTTACCAGTTTATGTCTCTCTGTCAAAATTCTTCACCCTGCCATACACTTCATACTTCCAAAGCACACTTCAAACTAGACATCAACCCTCTACAATACTAATTTATACATAGCATCTTTGATAATTTGCCAAAAACTAACGAAATAATTGGATTTTTCAAATATTTTTGCCCTTCATTGTCTTTCCAAAACATGCAAGTGAATGCCTGACAGACAAGAAGACAGACAAAGAGGGACAGAGAGCCAATGGTGACCACAGTAGTCAATGGCATTCTTTACAAGACACAAAACATTGAACAAAAGAAAAAATAGGATAAAGGATGTATTTGCTTCAAAGGTCTTACTGTAAGTGTAATTTTCAAAAGGGCTGGGTTGCCCCCGTTCTGTAATTAAGTTCCTCACATTGGGTTTGTCTGGAATTAAAAGGACTATTGCCACTTTTCAACATGGATGTTTTTATATGTCTATGTTTGTCTGTGGTGAAGGATGAAAGAGAGATGCCTTCCCCTGTCTCCTGAAAACTCTTTACACCAGTGGAAAGTAGACGAAGAGGAGACTCTGCGGTGTTTGAACTCAAGTCTCGTCCCTTCTTAGTCTTCAACCAGTCAACAGAGGTGGTTTCATTTTTATTGTGTGTTTGACGCTGTGATGCTTTTGTTTGTGTCCTTAAACTCTCCCCAGATGACCTTTAGTGATCCCAACAGTCAGGAAAATGTCAGAAATATCTGGCTGTCTGCAGGTCTCAGTCACTCTACTTTATACAATGCTTTTTTTTTTATCTTGTCAGACACTTGCAGACCTTTCAAAGAGTGTTACCTGTGTTAACAGGAAATACATTAATTTACTACAGTGCCAAGGTCCCAGTCAGTCCTATAGACTACAGTTTCTTTGATTTACTCCATAAAGTAATCATCTGTGACTCTTTGCACACGTCTCATGCTCTTTGAACATCTCCAGTTTGACATCAGTTCAGTGCCCTTTGCTCTGGGGAAACCGGAATGACAATCTTTTTCAAGTATCGTACAAAGTGAAAATCTGATGACAGTAGATGAGACTAGTGGACTGTTAAGCATTATCTGTGGTTCCGTGGTTTCTTCCTCAAAGTACAGCTCCGGGGCAGCTCTCAGAGTTCAATCACAACCCCTGCTCTTCTTCCAAGACTACTCTTGAAATGACAATGATACACTGACGTCAGACGTGGGTGTTTTGAGAAAAAAACGAGGCAGAAAAATAAAAATGATACAAAAAGATGGGGCCTGCTGGTTTTTACTGGAAGCTCTGATTCAGTGGAGCCATTGAATTAAAGCATCTTTGCTTTCTTAAGTCTTTTTTTTTTTTTTTTTTTTTTTTTTTTTTTTTTGGAAAAGAAAATTTTGGTTGCTGTTGGGGGATAATCCCCAGGATTATTAAAAGGAACTTATTTTTTAAA